>CABFWB010005074.1:0-14123 GCA_902151455.1 Timema bartmani
TTAATATAGTTCATTTTAAATTTACAAGTTTAATGCAATGCAAAAAACCGCATGTTGTTACTATGCATATTTTTTAAGCATTGGCGTGCACAACTTTATTGTTATTATATAGTAGGTGTCCATCCGAATCTTAAGATTTTGCTTTGAATCTATGTGGATTAAAAATGATTTATTATGTTTAAGGATTGATTTTGTTTATTTACTGATTTATTATGATGGTTTTGTATATTGTATTAAGATACTCTTTTATTTATTACATATAATTCTAAAAACAATATAAGTATACGTACTGCTGGACACAAGATAATTTTCATGACCGTATATTAATTCTAGAGACTAGAGCGCTGGTAACACTGGTGCATGCGCATATCTAAGCATTCTAGAATAATATGATCTGTGTAGCATCCTTTTGTAAATAATTCATCAGCTGATATAAACATTTTAACATACTTTATTTTTGCTTTCGCTCACAATCACGTAGACTTAATTTTATCTTGGTGACAGATTGGATGTTTCAATTATATTTAATCCGAATTTATTAGCTAGATTACTCATTACGTTTTTGAGCAGCAAAAATTATTGAAATTCAAAGAAGTGAAAACATTAAAATAACATGTAAATAAGAGATATCTTATTTTCAAATCAAATAATCAAGGTAGGGGACTGCTAATTATAACCTAAGCAAATCTAACCTTCAAAAGTGTTAGCTAGAAGCTGTAACTCTTAGGTGGTCAACCAACCACGAAAAAAGAATTTAAACTCCATCTTTTAAAATTAAGAAAAAATCAGACTATACAAATGTACTTGAGACTGTTTTGGAAAAAAAAATCTTGCTTGAACAATTTAAGAAAACTACTGTGGACCTATTATTGTTTCTATAACCTTCTATTTAGCTAATTAACTTCACCTGCCCCATCACTGACAATCTCTATTGTGAGCCTGCTGCTTTAAACTTCATTATCACCTCTGTGAGCAGGAACATTAGACCAATATAAACTAAGTTTAAAAAATTATCATTATTGCAGCCATATTAATTCTCGTTAAACCCACAGGAGTGGGGCTGGGTTGTCTTTGACCGAGGGGTTAGGGTTTGAATCTGGTGAAATGAGTATTTTTTCCTCAATGGTTTTGCGCCCTCCTTCCACACAAACTTGGGTGAATTCCCTTTAAAATTGTACCTTCATCTTTATTACATCATAATTAATGTACAGTACCTTAGCGGGTATTAAGTGGTGGTGGAAACAAAGGCAGACTTCACAATAGACCTAGTGCTCACATAATTTGTCTGTGCAGGATTGGGAAGATTAGGAGATTTGATAAGGTTTGGCAAACACTAGCATCCACGCGACCACATTTTATTTTCTCTGCAGATTTAAACACATTTCAAAGTATCCCTGAATCAATGTCAACTCCTCCTCACCTCTAGCTATGCACTGGTGAGATGTAAGAGAAATCACATGATTTATGACTATTGTCACACTATATACATAATCTTGTGAGCCTTCATTTCATTTCAAGTGGTTTGTGCTTTAAAAGTGATATCATTCTAACCTTTAAAACCTATTGTTAAGTACGGGTGGAGGAATAAGGGTCCCAAGTGCCATCATAATGAATTGAACAAATCTATCTGAGTGGAATAAGTAGCCTCTAATCCACAATGTAACAATAAAACATTCAATATCTGACATGCTCTTACCTTCAACAAGGGCTGGCAACTAATCCCCTGTCTAACATAAACTGCTTGTTATTTTGAATAATTGGAGGTTGTTTGATTACAGACACTGGACTATACACAGAAATATATATATATATATATATACAGGGTGTAAATGAATAAATGTTACATACTTCTAGGGTACGTACGGGGTCCAAAGTAGACCAAATTTTAATAAGGAACTTGTGTCTGGGAACGCACCGTTTGCATGCATAGACTGGATCTGTTTGAACAAAATCAAATGATAACGCGTTGCAATTGCTACGTCATGATCACGTGAGGTGACTCGACCAATGTAACGACCACTGTTAACGTCAAATGTTTTGCTAAAACACCGTAATCTCTCTTAATGTTCAATCACAGTAGATTATGGATGGGTATACTTTTATTGATTATGCTAACATGGTGTTAATGTACGGCGAGGCTTGTAATGGTAGGGCTGCTTACCGGCTTTATGCAGACTATTTTCTAAATCATCCAACTTCATCTCATACAGTGTTTGTTAGAGTTTTTCAACAACTGGGTGAAACAGGAATGTTCACAGTCAACAGGATGAACCGCGGGGCTCGGAGGAACTGCTCTACTGCAGGATTTGAAGAAGAAGTGCTTCATAGGGTTGAACATAACCCATCCTTTCGCAATCAAACCATTGGACGTGACATGAGTGTTAATCATACGAGCGTCTAGCAGGTTCTGTTTGAATAACAGCTCCACCCCAACCATCTGCAGAGAGTTCAAGCAATGAGTCCAGCCGATTTTCCGTAACCAGTTTACTTTTCTCGCTGGTTTATGCAACATTTCCTGTTACAAGTTGAATTTCCAAAGCTTGTTCTGTTTATCGTTGAAACTTCCTTCACCACGGAAAGCATTTTCAACTCCAGAAACAGCCATATTTGGGACAAAGAATACCCTCACTCCACTCGCTCCATTAAACTCCATCAGCAGTTCAGCATCAACGTGTGGCTTGGTATTATCGATGGTCGTCTAATTGGTTCATACCTTATTCCACCCCGTCTCATCGGCCCCGTATATTTGATATTCCTTCAAGAAATATCGCCGGGATTGTTGGATGATGTACCGCTATGAATTTGTCAACAAATGTTGCTGCAACAAGACGGTGCGCCACCACACTTTTCACTCGCCGTTCGAGACTACATCAGCCACATATTTGAGGACAGATAGATTGGTCAAGGGGGGCCAGTAGAATGGCTTCACAGGTGTAGTGCTTGCATCACAGTTGATGGGCGGCATTTTGAGCAATTATTGTAGCCATCTGCTTTGGTATTGCTAAACTTTTATTTATGTAATGTAGGCCAATAAAGTATTATGATTATTATTCAGTATTACTGAACATACTACCAGCTATAGTCTGCAACACTCAAATGGTGCGATTCAGGACACAAGTTCCTTATAAAATATATATAGCGCTAGAGTAGTGGGTGTTGTTTTGTTGTGACGCTGGTTCTCACAAACCTTGGCCTATCTCTTCAGCCCTTATTCCCTGAACTCTTGTCCATCTTGCTGAGTGTACCCCAGACCTAGACAATGTCCAGTGCTCTCAAGCTAACCTAGGTGTCTGGAGACTCGAGCTATCAATGCTCCCATCTTCCTAAACCACAAGAAAGTTTCTCCAATTCCTGATCAAGTGACTTGGCCCCAGCCCCATTGAATTCATCAGCATCTTCTTCACAGTCTCACCATGGACTGTCCATCATCACCACCCTCTTCACAGTCTCACCATAGGCTGTCCATCATCATCACCCTCTTCACAGTCTCACCATGGACTGTCCATCATTGTCAACACTTATTGTTTAGAGCTTACTCGCCTTCTCAAACCTTCAACACATATTCTGANACGCTTTTTATAACTTGTATCACATCTGGAGACTAGCAAACATTCTCTCCTTGACTATAACGCTCCTCTCCTTTGCACCGGCTCTGGGTTAGGGCTAACACACTATCCAAGGACAAGTAATGTTATTCCTTCAATATAAACATTCTCTGTTTTTCAGGAAGCAGTGACAAAATGATCCAGTGAGGATACAGATACAAGTAATGGACGAAGTTCTCTTTCATATCTCCCAACATTTGGAAGCCTTACAGGTATTTTATTGTTAGAAAATATATTTAAGTTATTGACAAATAAAATGTTTGACATTGAAATATAAATTATTGCTAAATAAGTTATACAGTCTATTTACTATTGATACAATGATCACATTCCTAAAGGGGTGAAAAGCTTATCATGAGATGGTTCCATTTAATAACCTAGAGCTGTTGTTTTGAAGGTGAACCTGAACTCTAGTATCCAACATGGCCGACTCATGCTGCAGACCTCTTCCGACCACATGCGGACATTCTTCACAGAAGTGTGGTCAGGTCAGAGAGCGGCTAATCTCCGTGAGGGGGTGGAACGACTCTACCTTTGGTTGGCTGATCAAGTCGAGGAGGTCAAGAGATTGGCCGAGGAGTTGATCCAACCTCGGAGATTCCTCAGGCAGATACAACATCTGCTTGAAAACGACCGTACGTAAGTTTAGCAACATGATACTTGCTGCCCTCTTGTATCTTTGCTCTCATTACACCCGTTTTAGAGATGACGCAGGAGACTTGACATTCATTTTAAGACAACCTCCTGCACTTGAAGATTTTGCTGTTCAATGAAACAACTGTCGCAAGTGAAAAAACGGTTAACACTTGATTATTTTCAAATTATTATAATATGTAGGCCAGCATATGTTTATGTTTACAAATAAGAATGTAAAGTATGTACTATTTACTCTTTAAACTATTGAAGTAGGGGTATTCTAATTTTGCTGGTTATTCTATGTAGTTGTTGTTTTCGATATTTCCCATTAACCTCAACTCTCTGGACTCCTGTGATTGTGAAATGTATTCCCTTAGATATAAGACATGGCTCATTTTTCGGTTTTGGTGCTTTCACCAATATCATTCTTAATTATTTGCATAACATTTAATAAGCGTAAAAACCAGTTACATGTTCATTTGGTCGAAGGTGTCATGTTTCAATAGACTGGACTGCCAATGACGAGAAGATCAGGGTTTGAATCCATGACGGTGGTACTAAGGGTGGTTTTTAATAATGGTTTTACACTTTCTCTCACACAAATGTGGGTACACTTCTTTTAAATTCAACCTTCCTCATCCCTAACTAATGAGTGTAAATATTAGAACACGGTGGTAAAGAGAATGGTAAAGATGTGCCATAGGCCTGCAGGTCAATGTAAAGTGAGTTGACCTGATGATGTGCTCCTTCCAGTGAAACTAACCAACTGCATGATATCATTAACATAGATAATGTACATATAGAAAATTTTTTTTTCAGTTTCTCGAACAGGTCTGTATTTTGGAGGTCTGGGTTTCCTTTTTGGAAGTCTATTTGGAGTGATGTTGGGCCTGTCGTGGTATCGCCCCCCTCCACCCATGCAGAGAATGCGAGCTGTCGTCTGCACAGGCTACTATGGGCCGGATGTAAGTTGGAGAAACATTGTGCAGGTGTGATAATATTGACTGATGGATGTTTTCTATTAGAGCTGACATGTCGGGGCCAGGTCACATCGTCATGGTTTCATCAACCCTGCTGTCACGACAATATTCTCAATATCAGCAAGGTTGGACATCCCTCTCACACTAGACTGATGGGAATCTCGGTCAACTGAACTGAGGGTGGTTTCTCACTTTGTGGAACACTTCTCCTAAATTCAACCTTCTTCATGCATCAGCATAATTAGTAAATATGTGTACAACCAGAACAGGTGGTAAGATATGTTGTTGTTCTTAAAACAGTTAGAGCTTTGTGTTGGTGAGACCCACAGTGCCTTGCAGCCCTGAAACAATAACTTGACAAAGTTGAATGTATTGACATTTGGCCAAACTCCGCCAAGGTCGACATGTTTCTGTTACAGTCGCTGGCCACAGTGGAGGACATGCCGGTCCCTACTATCTCCAGTCCTGACCAGATACTGGTGCAAGTCAAGGCAGCCTCTGTTGATACCGTGGATAGCAAGATATGTTACGGATATGGCAGAGTCCTGCGGAAACAACTCTACAAGTATAGCTATGTAAGTATAGTTGCTTGTCTACAAGACAAGAATGTTACTGTCCTGATACGGAAACAGGACGTAGAGGTAGGATCAAGATTGTTTCAAACTCTCCGATAGTAAAACAAGCATGTATGTTTTGCTCCAAGGTCATGACACTTTGTATGCACACTAAGGGAAAAGAGAGGGCATACTATATTACATGTAGTGAAAAGGGTTTAATATTTTGGTCAATTAATTCAAACCTATAATGTATTCACAAGTGAAACTTTTTTTTAGCTAGAAAAATTCAGTCCGTGTTCTGAAGAATATTTGTATAAGTGCCATATATTAAATGTATTATTATTATTATTATTAGCACCGCGTCTTACTACCCGTTCGGCTTATACGCACTCACGCTAATGTGCAATGGTAGAGTGATTGTGAGATGAAATGGAGGACCTACAGTTTAACGTGGAATCCGAACCACGGTGGAGGCCTGGCATTCCTCACATTCACAAGTTTTGATTAATACACATCTTGTCAGAGGTGAAGGAAGGGTTTGGCAATCAGATAAATCTGTGCCGGGACCGAGGATTGAACCCCGGACCCCTAGCACAGAAGTCTGACACCTTACCCCTAGACCACCAGGTCACCCTATTAAATGTAATTGCTACCTTAGACTTAAATATATTTACAGACAAACATACCTAATAACGCCGTTCCCAAACAGGGTAGGCAAGAAACTGTGTTTGTAGCTAAAAAAACAACAACTCTGTACTTAATACATCCTCACTAACTTTTTCCACACTTTCCTATCCTTGCATAATCCTTTCTCTTCAACAACATACATACACCAAGTCATACATTATATTTTATTATTAAAACTCTTCTTAATATTTCTTTTTTTCACACATTCATCTACAACATTTAGCCATGTCTTACATGGCCTATCCCTTCCTTTTGATCCATACACGCTAACTTCATATATTTGTTTTGTCCCTCGATCCACACTCATCCTCCAAACATGCCCAAACCAACCTATGATGCTTCTTTCACATTGATATATTGGATTCCCTTTCAAACCGCACTTCTTCAGCACACATTTATTACTGACTCTGTCCCTATGAGTTTTTTCACATACATTTCTTAGATATCGCATTCCAACAACATTCACCTTGCTCTTGTGTTTCTATATACTGCCATCTTTGCCTCTTTTGATACTACTTAATTCTTTGCAACAGTCCACATACATCCAACTACTTCCCGAGATGCATTCACTCATCTGTCGATTTCATCATATATCCTTCCATTATTACAGAACATTCTGCCCAGATGCACAAAATCATTCACTTGTTTCAACTGTTTTCCATTTATACTAAGTTGACAATCATTTTCTGATCCGTCCTTATCAAAAACTATTACCTAAGTTTTGGAGACATTTATACAGAGATCCATTCTGTCTGTCACCCCACACAAATGATTTAATGGATTCTTTAAGTCACTTTTCTTCTCAGCCATTGATATGGATGAAAGGCCTTTTTCCCTAACAGAAATCTATTATATAGTAGGATATTGGTTGGAAAAAAGACCTTTCAGAGAGTAATTCCTACCGTGAATGGAGTATAGCATATATTAATGCACGTTAGCATTCCCTCTCCCCGCTTCTTTTCCTGTCAGTAAGTCTAATAAACAACCAACCATCAGGTACAGGAACATTCATGGTTGTGTGGAGGTGATAAAAGCTCATGTAACTCCTCGGAAGAGTGATCCTGCCTGTACCTGTATTGGGCATTAAACTCGCCAGACACCAATAATTATTCATCCAGCTTTTTTTTTATCACCTTCACACAATGATGAATTATTACAGAACATTCTGCCCAGATACACAAAATCATCACGTATTCCAACAGTTTTCCATTTATACCGCGCTGACAATAATTTCCTGATCCGTCCTTATCAAAAACTATTACCTTAGTTTTGGAGACATTTATACGGAGATCCATTCTGTCTGTCACCCCACACAAATGATTTAATGGATTCTTTAAGTCACTTTTCTTCTCAGCCATTGATATGGAATCATCTGTACATAAGAGCACTCTCACATTCACATTGTCCATTTGTACACCAACCATGGCCTCACAAGCATCCCTCATACACCTATTTATGAAAACATTAAACAACCATGGAGACATAACACAACCTTGTCTAACACCCTGTTCAATGTCAAACCATTCACTCAAAGCTCCATCCACCCTAACGCACACTTTACTTCAGTCATACACAGCTATGATTGCATTTACCAACCATGAATCAACACCATACCCTCTTAGAACATTCCATAACATACTCCTATTCACCCGACCATACTCTTTCTCCAGATAAACAAATGCACAGTAAACTTTCTTCCTTACTGCCATACATTTCTCATACACATGTTGCACTTGCTCAAAATACTCTCTCCATCATTCTCCTACACTGTTTTCATCCCAGATCATTTCACCTCATTCATTCTGAATGCTATAAGTCTTTCCTGGCACTCGTTGTTTCATTCTCTTTACACACTTCCAGAACATCTTATTAATCTAATTTGCTCTGTATTCTCCTTTACTACTTTCTTTGCATTCTTCTTTCTCTCTCTGTAAATGTCCAACCATTTTTTAAGTCCCCCATGCATCTCTTTTTAAGTTTACCACCACCGCGGATCCCCACACATCTTTCGTGCACTCAACTACAGCCTCTTTTATTCTGTTCCAAGACTTTCATATCATTAATTTCAAAGTTCCATTCATGCTCCTCCTATATTGAGCTCTCACACTTTTATCCTACACCTTTTCCACTTTAACTCTTACATGCTTAATTCTCTTGCGCTGCTGATATTCTTTACTAAACTTCTCAGTCTCTCATCATACACCCAAAATAAACCATCGTTCTCGAATTGACCCTTAGGCCTACTTATGTTTTAAACGATATCAAACAACAAAAGTTGTAAACTAGTCCCTGTCACCATTTTATTCTGTTAGATGTATTTTGACTGTACATTGGCAACAAAGCTGGGTGTAGGGCAAAATGAAGTACTAGTGAGTGAAGGGAGATTGGTGAAAGGGTTAAGTCTTAGAGATCAGGAAACTGCAAAACCTTTCAACCTGAAACTATTTGAATGGAAGTTACGAACACACTTGTCAAATGAGTTTGCGAAGAAAGAGGAATTAAAGGGAGGATCCAACAGTTTAGGAAATATAAACAGCACAGGTTGAGGAAATATAAACAGCACCGGGTTGAGGAAATATAAACAGCAACAATTTGAGGAAGTATAAACAGTAGGCCTAGCAATTAGAGGAAATATAAACAGCAGCAGCACCAGTTTGAGGAAATATAAACAGCACCGGGTTGAGGAAATATAAACAGCACCGGGTTTAGGAAATATAAACAGCACCGGGTTTAGGAAATATAAACTACAATGGTTTGAGGAAATATATAATGTGACTTGACTTATGAATATTTGAAAATAGTTTTAAGTAATTTTTGAAACCATCACGAAAGTTTCTTCTTATCTGAATGTGACAATACGAGGATAGCCTACAGGTTCTTTGGATGAGCTGGCTAACAACTGAGAGGGTTCAAGCAACTGTTTATCATAGTGTTCAATATATTTGGTCAAGTTGTAAAGAGAGGGTGGTATGATGTTTGACTCAGTAGGCCTGCCCTCCTATTGGGGAGCTAAAGGGAATTATGGAAGGTTCTAAATATATAGCTCTTGACATTGTTAGAATATCTGCACTAAGTTACCACAAAACACACTACAAACAACTTCTATTTACTGTTTATCATTTTCTCTGGCCTCTATAAAGACAGGGCTTACAATCCTGGTTGGTGCAAATACCGGTCACACCTCCTTGCCTTCACGACATCTGGTGGTTAGGTGGTTAGTACAAGTGGGTGTTATCTGTGAAAGAACACATTGAAATGACTAATTATAGATTATAATATAATTATTTGTAACCACTTGCTACAAACATTTACAATAGCCTATAAGTTATCTGACCCAGCCTGTGTCACTGTTTCAGAAGTGGTTGATGACCCTGAGGTAGTGATGTCTGTGGCGGAGCAGGGGAGAGATGAACTCGAGTCTACTGGACTTGTATTTCAGGATGACCAACATAACAGTCGCACTTTGCAGTCCCTCAACATGATGAGGAAGAACCGCCACTTCTGTGATGTAGTCTTGCATGTGAGTACACTGCGATGTAGCCAACGTTGGATGTGAATATCTTTACAAAGAGGTATAGGTTTATTGTGTGTGTGCTGTGGTAAGGGTGAATAGCTGAGTTGCCATGGAAAGTAAACAAGACTAAAACATTTTACATCTTGGAAGTAGCCGTGTTGTATTAATTGTTTAATATTGTGATCTACATACATGACTCATATAGTATTAATAAAATAGTTCATATGTGTTAATATGTATATTTACTGTAAACATTCTAGTTTCCAACAATTCAGTTGAAGAAGAAATTATATAAATTTTAGTCAAGTTTGGAAAACTTTGTCAAGCTAATTAAGCAATAGCCCAAGGAATTCCAATATTAAAATAGTTGAGGCGTGACATCTGCACACCCACACACCCTCACACTATCACCACACCCACAACATTACGGTCGACCTTGTCTTTCTTTTTACCTGGATTCACTTTTTGGGTCATTTAAAAATTATTTTCCACAATGACTTCAATCTCGCTTCAGATTTAAAAAGTGACTTTCGCACTCTCCTAAAAATGACTACTATTATTAGTTTGTGCAAATTGTTCCTGTCATCGCGGTTTATTGGTTGATGTAGTAGTCATTCTCGCCAAACTTAGCTTGGTATGTACAGTAAATGTTACATTTTTAAAAATAATTTAAATTTATTGTGACTTTGTGAACACCCCACCCTACATCCTAACCTTTAACTTGAGTGAACCGATGTAATGGTGTAGAGAAATTACAATTTGTAATAGTGTGGGACGCTGTCTAAATGATTACCTTGCTCAAGGATGTTGGTAGACTCAAGCTCTGACCCCGGGGTCACCAGGTGTCATAGGAGCTATAGAAGTGGCAGGTAACACAGGTGTCAAAGGAGCTATAGAAGTGACAGGTAACACAGGTGTCATAGTCTGAGCTATAGAAGTGGAAGGTAACACAGGTGTCATAGTCCGAGCTATAGAAGTGGAAGGTAACACAGGTGTCATAGTCCGAGTTATAGAAGTGGAAGGTAACACAGAGGTATACAAACCGCCAGTGACTAGTAAGAGGTGTACCATCTTACAAACTAAACCATGGTTAAAATAAATACATCATGTTTTGTCTTCTTTACGTAAGACTAAAAAAAAATTACAAACTTTTTATTTAAATAAGATTTAGATTAATTCCAAATAAATTTTCACTAATTAATTGTAAAGGTTCGTTAATGAAATGTATTTAATGTCTTTCAAAAACAAGTTAGGGTAAGTGGTATCTAGACTAATTCATTTGCATTCTTCAAGATGGGTCAAGAAGGGACGCTTATGAAAATCAACATGGATTCCCTTTTGTTCATTAATAGAAAGTTTGTTAGCTACGAGATGGTTAGCCCTTTAGATATTTACTCTTTCAGTAATGGAGAAATGATCACAAAGAATATCTTTTACCACAAATAAATGTGAAGTTATTCTCCCTACACAAAAGTTAAGTTTTAAAATAAGAAATTGTTGTTTGGATTCTGCCATAATGGTTGAAGATAAGCAACATAAAAATGCTTACCGAAATTGTTGATTATGTCAAAAATACCTTGGTAGGTTCACAAAAAAATTGCACTTAGGACTTTCTAAATATGCTCTCCTCCAATATTAATGTGTCTTGTCTTAGGCGCGAGGATGTAACTGGGCGGAATTTATATGAATTTTCACTCAGTTATTTAAATCACCACTTTTTAGAACAAATTTTTGTAGGAGTCCTTGTTGTATTGTGGGATTATCTTCCCCATTTAATAGCAGTCGTAGACATATTTGCTAACCAACCTATTAATTTATATTTATAAATGCCAAAAAGTTCTCTAATGTATCTTAAATATAACAAATCTTTTTACAACAATATTCACTAACCTACCTATAAATTTACATTTATAAAGTACAAAAGGTTTTATTAAAACATCTTAAATATAACAAATCCTAATACAATAAAATACATTTTTTGACTGATAGAGATACTAAATAAACCTAAATTAAATATCAACAGAACTGACCAAACTCAATGTCTCTTAGAGTCGTGTTTTCATTCATATTATGACGACTCTTAGAAAGCATTGGAAACTACAAGACCATCTTGATCATTTCCAAAGCTCCTTGATACAACACTAGACCAATTAGAGAAAGAACTAAGTTTGTTACAATATATACACACTTTAAAAATATATTAAGAATACTAACCGTTCACTTTGTTAATAGGTCTAATACATTCAATTTAATATACATATTGTGGTGGCCAACAATTGTGAGACCTATAACAGGCCAGCAATGAAAAGTACACAAGTACCTTACAAGCACGTATATTAGTAATGATACATACTGATGAACAAAAATAAAATAAAATAGGACATAATTATTAATTATAGATGATAAAATAATAAATTAAGAGTAATAAAAGTGTAATTATTTAAAAAGGATAACAGTAAGCAAAAAATAAATCAGAATAAAGTAAATTTAAATATTGGAGGCAGTTATAAGGGAGTTCCTTAAATAACTCTTGAGTTAAGCTTTTTTTTATGATAGGGTAAGCTGAATTTGACAAATCTGGAAATGGAGCTGTGTATACAACGGCTCAACTTGTGATAGTAATAATAATGGTATATTAATTATGATGTTTTCCAAGTCCATAAGGTCATTAAGGTCTATTGGGCCCAACAAAAGTTCAATATATCTAGCAAGATCAGGACAACCATGTTGGTGAGATAAGTCCATATCTCTCCGAAATAAACAGGACGGTGACAATTTAAAAACATAGATTCTCAAAATATCTATTAAAATTATATTCTGTGAAATGGTTGGTCTAAATACAATAGTGCTCACTTGTGTTAGTAACAGAAAAACACACTTCAACAACTGACATGTGCTGCCATCTGTCTTTGCACCAGCAAATGAAACCAAAGAAGCTAGGACAATCACACATTTCAACTATTCAAATGTTGAAACATATATTATATAGCCTATACATTATTTTGATATTTAAGGTAGAGTAAAGTGAAAAAGCAGTGACTGATATTTGGCGGTTTGGTGAGAATCAACTCTTTTTCTCTAGAGAACTATCAATAAAATAACATATTCTATTATACACATTGACGGGAGATGAAGGATATGCTAGATGTAAATGCATAACAACTGAATAGAAGTTGACATTGTCCTAGAGGCCGTTTTATTATCATGATCCAAAAGAGCAATATAATAAAATTGATAGCGGACAATGCGCCATAGCTACAATATACAACGGGTAGTGAATATAGGTACTTATGTACAAGAGATTAAATAAAAGTTTCAGAGTATTTAACGCATAAACAAATCTAAAGATCATTCACAATAATATAACTGAACCAATTCATATGAGTGCCAAAGTTAAAATATTAATTATCAAATAACAATTATCAAAAGGAAATTAAAGTTGGGATAACCCAGTTGCCCAAACAACATAGCTGAACCACTCAAAGGAAATCTATACTTATCAGATATTAAATATTTTGGGATGCCTATTGTCATCACACCTCTTAACTTATACATATCATCTAGTGGGATATGCACATAACCATACACCTGGCTACACTAGTTACAAGCGAAGCTATCAGCTTCGTCCAACAACCTGTGAGGCGGGGCAACCTACACTTTAAAAAGGCTTAATATCGTTTTTACTAATTAGCTGAGCCCATACTACTGGATGAAAAACATCTATCTAATTTCTACTTGCGTAGCAATTGAAAGAAAGATAACAATGCATATTAGGTTCGATTATACTATCTATCTCTGTAAGATTGGGTGCCAACCATAATATAGTGCAATATGGCCTACAAAGATTAAATAATATAACTGGACTTGACTATATAACTGTAGCATCCTCAGATGAGGAGGCCACAATTAATACAAGGAAAATACAAAAAAAAGGGAAACAACAAGAGTGAGTGCTCCTGAGTTTAAGATCTGAAATGTTCTATTTTGAGAAACATTACACATCGAATCTCGCCACTCCCACCTGTTACTGAGAGGATCACAATGAGGGGGTCGTCTATCTCAAGAGAGCCCTAAAATGCATCAACCTGCCTAATAATTGATAATTACTAAAAAAAGAAATTAGAACTAAAACCTAGGACTTGAG
>CABFWB010005074.1:15176-49928 GCA_902151455.1 Timema bartmani
TAAAAAAAAGGTTAAATTTGCCGAGACAGAAATTTAGTTCTTACATTTTAGTCGTAGGAAGCCGAAGCTTATCCTAGCCCTGTTCCAGCTCTGTCCCAATTGTGAGGTTCATTGGGTCAGACACAAATATATATACAGCTAAAACACAGGGGAGAGGAATGACGGGTAATCAAGGGGGGAAACCTTCTGGAATACCGAAAGAACAATGGTTAGCGCATTTCTACAAGCCTCGGGAAGGTTCGTTGCTTTTCGGGAATCTTCTAAAGGAGAATATCTTCACTGCTCAAGTCCAGCCCACACGTGGTTCTCGCTACACAGTCGTTCAGCCCACCCGGTTGGTGTCTTTTTCTCTTGGGTCAGAGAAGGTGTGTCTAGCTGAACTAACGTCGTTCTTCCACGCTGCCTTCGATCACAGAAAAATGGGGTAAGATCCATCCTTTGACATTGGTGTTATGTGTTTAGTGAACCATCCGATGCTACATAACCAATGAATCTAAATTTAAAGTCTAATGTCCAAAACATGCCTCAATACAAAACAAAACTAATTGCCTAGGAAAATTAAATAGGTATAAATATTAACAAATAAATATGCCGAAGCATTATACAAATCGGTCCCTACATAACTAAGATTCATTGTAACAGTTCCCCAGTATACGAATAAACTTAAATTATATAAAATACTGTTCCAATATAATGTATTCTTACATTTTGTGTGTCCCTAAATCCTATATGCATCAAAGAGTGCTTGTTGCTTGCCGGGTACACGCTTATATTCAGATTTGCACAGCGGGGAAAATGTGGGAGGGAGGATACACATGTTCAATGATGTCACCATCAGCAAGTAAGCGTCAGTTTCCCTCATTGGCGCCTGCGCACTGCATCAAAGAGGGCAATAATACGGGGAGTAGGGAACACCACGTGAGCACTCAAGAGTGCTCCTTCATTCAATTTTGGAGCATGCACCGTGTCCGCCTATCGGGAAAACAGAGCTAAACTACGTAACACTGTGAGGTATCAGTTTAGTTGTTGATGAATGGAGTGTGGATGTGCTCGGAGGATCCATGTTAAACAGGGTAAGTGTGAATCCAGCTTTATAGGTGGCGGAGGCTATGTGGCGATGAAGTTTGTAGCCATGGTACAAGAATGATCCATAGACACTGCTCATTGTTCATAATCATCAACATTGCTATTGAGAGAACATTACTCTGTCACTCTCGTACCTTCACTCTGTATGTTACAGTATAAACTATCTGGTGACTTGTAAACAAGATCACATCAGCTCAGAAGATATCTGCTCAATTAGATGATAGTTCTCACAGACATTTAACACAAGGATTGTTAGTGTGATAGTTCTCACAGGAAATTATGGTTGAATCAAGAATCACTAAAGAACCTGGTTTTCTCACTTTATAACAGAGAAATCACAATTAGAAAATATGGACTTTATTTTATCTTTATTTTCCAATATTTATTGTATTTCTTAAAAGTTTTATAAAGTCTACTGTAACTAGCCCATTATTTAGAAATGGTGATACACAATATTTTTTAACGTAACTCTTATAAAAGTTTTTATATTTGCTATCAAAATTATTTCAGTAATATCAATATTGAACTCCTCGCTTTTATTTTAATAAAGTTTACTCTTGGTCTGTTCCTTAGATTATGGCTCAAAAATGTACAACTGGTTAAATAATCCTAAACAAGGCCATCACCAAACCTTAACACCTTTTCAAGGATAGTCCAACTCTAATGGATTCAATACTGATAACGCATTCAGATCTATTAAAATTTATTAATTAATTGATACGTAGATTGCAAATTACGACAAGCAATAGGTCCTTGGAAGTATCAATCTTACCTTGACAAATGATGCTATGGCCCTATCCTATAAGCTACACCATAGTGGAAACATGCAAGGTAAGGTTGCTCCTTACAGGGTAAACACAGTGTACAATTGATGTATTATATTTACAAGAGCATGTGGTTAATGTTGCCAGGTTGGCAGCGCTGAGTTCCACGCCCATCGCGCAGTGCTAGCAAGTGCCAGCTCCTACCTGTTTGAAATGTTCACCGCTGACGATGAGACCAAGGGCAATCAGCGGGAGAATGTCATCACTTACAAACTAAATGGAGGATTTGATAAGTCAGCCCTGGAAAAACTGATACACTACGCTTACACAGCCAAGTGAGTTGACACACCACACTTACACAGCCAATTGAGTTGACACACTACACTTACACAGCCAAGTGGGTCGACACATTACACTTACACAACCAAGTGGGTCGACACACTACGCTTACACAGCCAAATAACATAGTTTTTTAATCACTATATAAACTGTTGATCAGATTGTATCCGTATTTTGTAATCTCTCGCTTTTAACTGAACATTATTCATATGTTGCATCCAGTGCTCCATGTGTGATTGTTGTTCATAGTGCTCTCCATGTGTGATTGTTGCTCATAGTGCTCTCCCTGTGTGATTGTTGTTCATAGTGCTCTCCATGTGTGATTGTTGCTCATAGTGCTCTACCTGTGTGATTGTTGTTCATAGTGCTCTCCATGTGTGATTGTTGCTCATAGTGCTTTCCCTGTGTGATTGTTGCTCATAGTGCTCTCCATGTGTGATTGTTGCTCATAGTGCTCTCCATGTGTCATTGTTGCTCATAGTGCTCTCCATGTGTGAGTGTTGCTCATAGTGATCTCCCTGTGGGATTGTTGCTCATAGTGATCTCCCTGTGGGATTGTTGCTCATAGTGATCTCCCTGTGTGATTGTTCAGATTGGAGGTCCCAGACTCGCAGGTGAAGGCTGTGTACTTGGCCGCCTGCCACCTGATGATGGATCGAGTGATGAAGGAATGCATCAGACATTTCATCAGGAACTTGAATGTGGACAACTGTATAGAGACTCGCTCCCTACCGGGAATTGCTCGCAACAAGACCTTCATTGGTCAAGTGGAGGAGTACATAGCACAGCACGTATGTTCATACACATTACACTAACAATAGTACCAATATTAAGAATTAATAGCCAGAGCTATTATTTATGCTTATTAGTAGGGAATTACTCCACTAGATATCATATTCTGAAAATTGAAAAATGACACCTGGACACGGGAATCGAACCCGGGACCTCTGGCTTAGTACGCCAATGCTCTAACCACTGAGCTATCCAGGATTCGTCTCGTGCCCTGGGTCATTCTTCACTCATATTTTAAGGCAGAGTCGGATTATCAAATGAAACAATGGAACTTGACTGTGAATGTTTTCAGTTTGAGGAAGTATCCAAGTCCAAGATCTTGTTGTCCCTGCCTTGTGTCCGTATCGAGGTATTGAACCAAACTCGCCAAGAGATGTCTTTGGTGGTCGGCGAGTCTCTGTGTCAACTGGTGTTGGACTGGGTCAAGAGGCAATATGACGAGGAGGTCACCAACATAGACAGCGTCACAGAGAAGGTGTGTCTACACACTGAGACTCACCTTATTGTGTACAGCAATCTCACCTCCATACTGAGACTCACTGTATTATGTGCTTCAGACTCACCTGTTGTACCTGGCACTAGACAACTCGCTACAGGACTGCTCAGAACTGCCGACTGGGGAACTAAGTGACACTGAAATAGTTCAGGACTACAAGAAGATGTCCAATAAGAACCACAACAATCACAAGGTATGACACAAACTTGGATTGCTCTAATGTGGGTACTTTCAGTCTTCGTTCCTCTCCATTATTGTCTAAGGCATCATTCTGCTGATGACGGGGAGAGAAGGGTTTGAATCCTGGTTGATTGTACCACATTAGTTGTATAAACATTGTGTTGTGACGTTCCAGAGTCGTCGGAAGGGTCAACTCCAGCCCGCCAAGCCCAGGGTGCTTATGTACTCTCGAGAGATCACCCAACGCACAGAGACTGAGAAAGAAAGTGATTGGAACCTGATAGCAGCGGCTAGAGTCGGAGGTAATGTTACTGTCTCATCTCATGTTTAGCTTCTAGAGTCGGAGGTAATGTTACTGTCTCATCTCATGTTCAGCTTCTAGAGTCGGAGATAATGTTACTGTCTCATCTCATGTTCAGCTTCTAGAGTCGGAGGTAATGTTACTGTCTCATCTCATGTTCAGCTGCTAGAGTTGGAGGTAATGTTACTGTATCATGTTTTATTATTTCACTCTGGTTAGTAACTGTTCTGTTTGTTCCAGACCACACCTTTTTGGCCCTGGTCAATCTGAATGGTCACCTGGCCACCATGTCGGTGCAGTTACGTCTGAACCAGCCCTCCACTCCTTCCCCAGTTAGTACCCCTGTGGCAAGTCGTCCGGCGAGTGAGGAGAAGCCAGACTTGTACTGTGTCATGGCCAATATGAGCTCTGTCAAGTGCTCGGTCGGCTGTGCCAACCTCAATGGGACTTTACTTGTCTGCGGTGAGAACTAAACTATTATCTTAAAACACTTTTAAAAGCTTTTATAAACTAATAAGATTAATTTTCAAATCAAGTTGTGATAATAGTAGTATATTAATTATGACTCAGCTTGCTTTGATGGCCACATGGTCTTAGGCGTCTCTCACAATAGACTGGACAACCGATGACGGGGAGATAGTTTTGATCTCAGTCGGGTCTACTGAGAGACTGTTTTCCCTACATGGTTATCCAATCTCCCTTCACGCGAATGTGGGTACTTTTTCTCTATATCTAACACATGAGAGTAATTAGTACATATGCATAACTCAAAATGGGTGGTAGGACGCAGTATTAAAAAAAAGCTTAATTTATTTATTTTGAGGAAAACCTCTTTTGTACTCATTGAGGTACATTTTGTTATATTTGGAGGAAGGTACAGTTCCTACTTGACACTGCTGCCAATGGACAAACACCAGGAAGGAATTTACAGAAGACCTTGTTCTAATGTTACCCACAGGGGGCTATGATCGTGCTGAGTGTCTCAAGGTGGTGGAGTCATATGAACCTGACTCTAACCTGTGGATGACGCTGGCCCCGATGAAGGAGGCTCGCGGGAGGTTCGCCATTGCGGTAGTGAAGGGCCGTGTGTATGCGGTGGGAGGCAGCAACGGAACGACAGAGCTGGCCACTGTGGAGATGTACGACCCTGACAACAAGAAGTGGTCCAGGGTGACAAGTCTGCCTTTAGCTAGATGTAACACAGGCAAGTAATGTTCCGAGCGTCAGGTCTTTCATTCTAGCTAGGTGTAACACAGGCAAGTAATGTTCCAAGCGTCAGGTCTTTCATTCTAGCTAGATGTAACACAGGCAAGTAATGTTCCGAGCGTCAGGTCTTTCATTCTAGCTAGATGTAACACAGGCAAGTAATGTTCTGAGCGTCAGGTCTTTCATTCTAGCTAGATGTAACACAGGCAAGTAATGTTCCCAGCATCAGGTCTTTCATTCTAGCTAGATGTAACACAGGCAAGTAATGTTCCGAGCGTCAGGTCTCACTCTAGATAGATGTAACACAGGCAAGTAGTGTTCCGAGCGTTAGGTCTCACTCTAGCTAGATGTAACACAAGCAAGTAGTGTTCCGAGCGTTAGGTCTCACTCTAGCTAGATGTAACACAAGCAAGTAGTGTTCCGAGCGTCAGTTCTCTCTCTAGCTAGATGTAACACAGGCAAGTAGTGTTCCGAGCGTCAGGTCTCTCTCTAGCTAGATGTAACACAGGCAAGTAGTGTTCCGAGCGTCAGGTCTCTCTCTAGCTAGATGTAACACAGGCAAGTAGTGTTCCGAGCGTCAGGTCTCACTCTAGCTAGATGTAACACAAGCAAGTAGTGTTGTGAGTGTCAGGTCTCACTCTAGCTAGATGTAACACAAGCAAGTAGTGTTATGAGTGTCAGGTCTCTCTCTAGCTAGATGTAACACAGGCAAGTAGTGTTCCGAGCGTCAGTTCTCTCTCTAGCTAGATGTAACACAAGCAAGTAGTGTTCCTAGCGCCAGGTCTTTCTCTAGCTAGATGTAACACAGGCAAGTAGTGTTCCGAGCGTCAGGTCTCTCTCTAGCTAGATGTAATACAAGCAAGTAGTGTTCTGAGTGTCAGGTCTATCTCTAGCTAGATATAACAAGTAAGTAGTGTTCCTAACGCCAGGTCTCTCTTTAGCTAGATGTAACACAGGCAAGTAGTGTTCCTAGCATCAGTTCTCTCTCTAGCTAGATGTAACACAGGCAAGTAGTGTTCCTAGCGTCAGGTCTCTCTCTAGCTAGATGTAACACAGGCAAGTAGTGTTCCTAGCGCCAGGTCTCTCTCTAGCTAGATGTAACACAGAGCAAGTAGTGTTCTGAGCGTCAGGTCTCTCTCTAGCTAGATGTAACACAGGCAAGTAGTGTTCCGAGCGTCAGTTCTCTCTCTAGCTATATGTAACACAAGCAAGTAGTGTTCTGAGTGTCAGGTCTATCTCTAGCTAGATATAACACAAGTAAGTAGTGTTCCTAACGCCAGGTCTCTCTTTAGCTAGATGTAACACAGGCAAGTAGTGTTCCTAGCGCCAGGTCTCTCTCTAGCTAGATGTAACACAGGCAAGTAGTGTTCCTAGCGTCAGGTCTCTCTCTAGCTAGATGTAACACAGGCAAGTAGTGTTCCTAGCGCCAGGTCTCTCTCTAGCTAGATGTAACACAGGCAAGTAGTGTTCCTAGCGTCAGGTCTCACTCTAGCTAGATGTAACACAGGCAAGTAGTGTTCCTAGCATCAGTCTTCTCACAGGTTTATTTCTGTGTTTACACGGACAGGCAATACACATTACAACTTTCAAACTTCTCTACCCACATCTCACCAAACACTTGACAATATAATTTAGTTTGGTATAAAATAAAAACATTGTGACCAAATGTCACAAGACAGTTCTCTTAAATTTAGACTATAGTTAAGTTTAATGTTTAGAAAGTAATAAAGTAACTTCCTTTAACCATAAAAGCCTTTCATAGGGGTACATTGCACCATTTACCCATTATAGATTGATTTTCCTAGCAATAACACCACATCAGAGCCAAATTTGTCTGTTTGAAGAGCTAAAACTGATTGAGAATAGCTCATTTATGTTTGTAAACATTTTTAAATTCAAAGCAATCCCGAATCAAATATGTTAAATATTCCTAAAGCCAGATCTAAGCTTAGACATTTTTTTACTAAAAGAATTTAAGCTGTTCATATTATTATTTTCAAAGCTTTGTAATTGTCAAAGTCATAATTTTTATTCAGGGTGAAGTTGAAGTTTCGAAGCTTTGCACACAGCTAGTAAACATGGTTTACCTCAATCAAACATCTTGTCCATCATTCATTAATAATGTTGCTTTCCAGCCTGTGGCTGGGTCACTTTAGTGAAATGTCTCCATCTATCACTTGCCATACAACTTTCTTCTCCTCTCACTCACACACTTTCTGTTATCTGCTCCTCCCATCTCTCTACTATCATTCTTTCCCGGATAACTTCAATCCTTTTCCTGATTCTCCTGATGACAGCTAACATGCTCTCCTTGTCTCTCTTACATTAATTGTCCATGTTTCTGCTGCATATGTGACAATAAGTACAAAGTATGCCCTGTACAACACTTCAAGGGGACTTCCCTTCTCCATAGCAGGTCTCTTACACACCTATAGAACAACTCTCCATAGCAGGTCTCTTACACACCTATAGAACAACTCTCCATAGCAGNCAGGTCTCTTACACACCTATAGAACAACTCTCCATAGCAGGTCTCTTACACACCTATAGAACAACTCTCCATAGCAGGTACCTTGTCCTCCTTCCAAACCACTCTCGGCAACCTGTATAACTGTTGTATTCCTACGTTATCTGCTGCTATTATCATTTCCACAGTCACTTCGTCCACACCCGGTGCTTTTCCTTGTTTCATCCTCTTTAATGCGTCCTCCTCCTCTGCTATTTCTTCCTCCTCTGCTATTTCTGCTCCTCTCTTTCACTCATTCCTTTCCTCTTTCTGGTTGAACATCTTAAAATATCTCATCCATAGTACCTTTTCTTCCTCTGCTGTCTTCAACGTTTTTCTTTCTTCATCTATCATTCTAACTGTCTCTTTTCTCTCTCCTCCTGTTTATTATTTGTCCCTCATACCTCCTCTCTTTCCTCCACAGTCCACACCCAATAACCTGTGCTCACTTTAAGGACATTGTCTGCCTTCCTTCCTTCCTTTGCTCCCCACCTAATAACATAACAATATCTACTGAAGGTTTGATGATAAGGTCTTGTGGAGTGTACTAGCGCCAACAAGGTTTGACTATATTGTATTCTGTATCAGTATTACTGTCAGCGATGGCTCGATTTTGACTGACATTGATAGAATAATTTGTGTTATAGACATGTGAGTACATTTCAAATACAAGATATAAATAGTTGTAGTGGCTGTCATCTAGAAAACTCAAAATAAATAAGAAAGTTGTAGTTATAAATAAATATTATATATTAAACTATGTTAACTCCTTTGAGACATTGAACACTTTTACATGATTGAAGAGAGAAGTTCTTGAATGTGAAGATATTAGTGCCAAGAAGACAGAAG
Source organism: Timema bartmani (assembly GCA_902151455.1). Classification (NCBI taxonomy): domain Eukaryota; kingdom Metazoa; phylum Arthropoda; class Insecta; order Phasmatodea; family Timematidae; genus Timema; species Timema bartmani. The sequence continues at coordinate 23,696 of CABFWB010005074.1, forward strand.
ACATACCTTATTTTGGACATTTCATTCACACGTCAGTTGATGCATCAACGGGAGGTGTTTGTGGCTAATTTTAGGCTATTGAGCAACAAACGATTATAATGGGCTTGTTTATAATTTATTAATGGAACAAAATTAAAATGTGTTTGTGAAATAAATTATGGAATTCAGAGCCCAACTTGCGTTAAATCACCGGCTGTCATCGCTCATCATTAGGTTACTCTGTAGCATTGGTGATCAGAAAAACATCAACTAATATCTGTATTTAATAGGCAAGTTTTGGCAATTGACTTGGTATCGAGTGTTATCGACAAAGTGGTTCTGACCGAGGAAGGTTAGTCTATGTAGTCCTTCGTGTACTGCATATCAACAGAAAATGAACTATTTAATTTTAATCTTAATCTTAGACCAAACTAAACTTATCTTCCCAAAAATAACCTACAGAAAACATGAAGTACGCAAGGCAGAGTAAATAGACCTAGATCATATAATACTCTTATTTCTTTTGTACATAACCAAACCGTTTTTAAGTGCCTAGTAACTGTCGTGTATTTCATATTATTGGAAATTAATGTCCACTTTAATTTACATACAGCCCAACTGTTAAAATCCATTGATTACAAAGTTATACTCATTTAGATCTAAGGAGTCATGTTGTTTTAAAATTGGAACACAATTCTCGACTCATTGTTTAGATCATCTCTCATAAAACACTTGTAACCAGCCACGATACCAGTAGCTTGAAACACACTGGTCGTAAACATGGACACCACTGGTAAATTGCAAAAAAATGTTTCCTATACCTGGTCTGTAACTCTGTGCTCTTTTTCTTCCATGTCACAAATATACAGTGTTGGCAACTTGTAACAACTAAACATATGGTAATAGCAACTTGTAACAACTAGACATACGGCGATAGCAACTTGTAACAACTAGACATACGGCGATAGCAACTTGTAACAACATAGACATACGGTGATAGCAACTTGTAACAACTAGACATATGGCAATAGCAACTTGTCTGATGTAACTTGAATGTATATCCTTAGCAAGATAAAACAACTTGTGATATTTTTTTGTGTGGTGAGAACAACTTGTGATATTTGGTGACTGAAACTTGTCGAGTCTAAGAACACACTTGATTGTGATTATTTTGTGTTCGCTTCACATGTAGTCATACTCTAGACAAAGTTTTTCTTAGCAATTGTTATTATTTTCAAATACCTCTATAACTTTTTAAGGTGTTGAGTGAACAAGATGTGCATCCAAGCCTTACTAACAAAATAACACACACACACACACACACACACACGTCACTTAACCTGGAACATCACCAGCAGAGGAAGGTTCACATGCATGGAAACAATGTGGCACTGTAATCTAAGTGACAAACAGTGTTGCCATGTTGTACCATTTATTCTTTATCTTATGTCTTATGACAGATTCATCACTTCTTTAATTGTCTTTATCCAAATAACCTTATTTTAGTGACATATTTGACTGTTTTAAAGTTAATTTGGTTCCATATTTAGTTTGCATCCTGAGCTAAAAGTTGATGGTTTTGTTCTCCGCCCAAACGAAACAACCAAACCTTTCTTTTGTTCACCTGTTAGGTAATCAATAAATATTCAGGCGCATTTTCCAAGGCATGTTGGATTCTCCGGTTTCATCAAGACAATGCTACCAATGGTAGGTGATGACAAGCTTTATATATTTACATGTAAACATGTCAGACTGTTGCTTGTGACATTGTATGCTTCTTTTTCTTCAAATTATATCAAATGTATACATTTTACATCTTACCGACTTGTAGATAATTAACACACACAAATGTACAAGGTAAAATAATGTCGGCTACTAGAATATAATAAATCATTTTGATATCTTTCTTTAAAGTTGTACATTACCTTTAGTGGGTAAAAAATGTACAGCTCATAATATATCCAGCAAAATTCTTTGCTTTGGTTTTTTACATTTTAACTAGCAACAAATGACACTGTTACATAAGTAATGTAAATAGTAACATTGGGAGAAGAAATAATTAAATCTTGCTTTATTTTATTCTTCTCTCAAAATGTCCTAATTTTTTAGATTATGAAAATTTTTATGTAAACTGTTTAAAATTGGTAGCATTTATTAAAACATTTTTTCTCCTATTTTACTTTTCAGCCATTGTGTCGAAACCATCAAGAAAAGGTTGGACTTGAAGAATGCGTTCGTTCTCCTTGAGTTAAACCTTTATAAAGTCGGGCTTTTAGACCCCACTCTTAGCGGTTGTAATGTATTGGTGCAACCTAATCAACAACTAAACATGGCTCTTGCACGTCATTGTAAACCAGCGGTTCTCCACTTCATACACTTCATTGGAAATTTAGACTGATCATTCCGGTAATTTATTTGGTGCTGATATAAAATTTGACTAGTTTTTTAATCTAGTCATGCCGTTACCTCCTAAACTGTTTTGACAAATTTGAAAATTCTTGATGTGTGCTGCATTTGAGAACTGCTGATATATATAAATATCTTTCAAAATGGAATGTTAAAAAACCCTTTTTCAAAGTCATGTAGAAAATTATGCTGCAATTCCAATGCACAGTTAATTTTATCAAGCTCTAAGTTACTAACATAACAATTTTAATTACTTTTAAAATGAATATAAAATATAATTACTGTGTTTATTCATATAGAGGTCAAGTGTATTAGATTACAAAACTACATGGCTGGTAAGTTTCCCTATAATCATTTTAGATATTTCCAGATGTATTTTTAAAATCATACTTAATGGATATCAGCGCAATTATATGAACAGAACTCTCAGCGAAATATGTGAACAGAACTTATCTCGGTGCATTATGTGAACAGAACTTATCTCGGCGCATTATGTGAACAGAACTTATCTCGGCGCATTATGTGAACAGAACTTATCTTGGCGCATTATGTGAACATATATTTCCCTAATGCGAGCACATTTGAGATAGTTTGTAGTTCATACACGAATCAATCAAAACATGGTGTGAAACCCAAACTTCTGTGAAGCCACAAAGATGCTGACCTCAAGATAAGAGATACAACAAATGTATCACGAGTAAAAGAGGACTTTTTGTTTGTAGCAAGAAAACTAATGGTAAGTTTATACGTGTGAAAATAATGAAAACAAAATAATTGCCAAAGAAGAAAACGGAGAGAAAACTTTTAAAAATCTTAGAAAATGGCTGTAGCAAAGGGGTTGTTTATTGTGAAATTTTAACCTCTGTCTTAAGAGATGGGCCCCAGCCCACACCTGGCACTTTGTACGTAATGAGAGATACTATTTTGTTGCATTGTGTTTTTTAATAAAAACTCCTCTTCCCATGTTTAAAGGGCTGTGAGCCTCCTCGGGTAAACACAGTAATTGTTTTCTAAACATGGACTTGCAGTGTAATTTAATTTTGGTTGTTTTTTATTGCATCACCATAACATTACAACTTGGCTCGCAGAAATGAGAGACAGAAGTTGAAAACCTCGATAAAATAATTCTCCACAGATGTTTGGTGAGTAGTTGCTGCCCAGCATTGGTTTTAGCAAGTTCAGTCTTAAAAGACGGAGGGACAGTTAGACAGTCTTATATTGCTAGGTGGCTGCTGGCTAGCGGGCTTGCTTGGCTCATCGAAGAATATTAGAGATCACACATTTGCCTAAAACATCCTAGTTTTGATCAAATAGTAATTCTCTGATAAAACCAAATTATTTTTTGTAATTTGATTAAAGATTCAGGTGTCCTATGTTCGTCCATGAGCCAACTTACAAGTTTGCTCTTTCGAATGGAATTTATTTTACATAGACTGTAATTTTAAGTGAGTTTTTTTAAGGGGATGACAAAATTTCACTTAAGCATTTCTAAAAATGGAAGTTATATTTTGGTTGTATATGGAACCAAAGATTCTTCTGATTAAATTTGAACAAAGCTTGTAATTGATAGGCTACCTAATTTGCAAGATAATTATTTTCGTCGTGTACTCTCGAGACAAAAAACATTGATTCAGGTGAAGACTTGCACCATTATAAAATATTTTAAGTATAAGTGTTTTCTATCTTTTGAGTTTGCAGGAACACATTTCAGAGTGAAAAATGTAAAAATGAATATTTGTTTTGTTAAAGTATAATTTTGTCAACCTCTCAAAGGTTTGCATTGCTCGGAATATAAACATTGTGATATTTGTGGCTCTGTTAGTCCATTAATAAGCGGAGCACTTGATTGAAGGCTTGGATACACTTTACATTTCACACTGGCCATAACACCTTTTAAAAACACAATTCAATCATCTTTTTTAACTGAAATCTAGTAGCAAAAGTTGATTTTCAACTATTGAAAATGGATAATTGATATATTATAATCTATTGTAAATATCAATACATGGGATAAATTACAGAAAAAATGAGTAGTTCACACACACTTTGACTTTTACAATGAAAAGCAAAACACCGTTCACACTTTGAACTGCTGCTACTGGACAAAGAGGTAATGGCCAACTTTCATTTATGTACTTAAAAAGAGAAAATATATTCTTTTAAAGGCTGTAATATAAATTAAGGTGTGTAAACAAAATTTTCTCTTGATGCATTTCAAAATATATAAATGCGTATATTCAACGTTGGTTTACTATTTAATCAATCAAAATCTGCGGCTCACTATCGCAGAGGTCCAAATAAATTGTCAATTTATGTTATGTGTGAACTTTGTTTACTGAGATTTTAAGTTGTAGCCTTTCTTTAAACACTCAAATTTATATACTTTTCATACAAATCATAAAATAAAATTTAACATATGAATTTTATCTCTGCACATACTGTTACATTCTTGTAATTGGTTCATGTTAAAATTATTCGACTCACTCAAACTAATAATTATTTTTGTAAGTTATTATTTATTTTTAAACAAAAAAACTAATTTCTGATGATATAACAAAATGATCCATATTTTTGAAAAGATTTAACCCATAAAAGTATAATAATAGAGAACTTTTCATAGTAAATAATACAAAACTATTAATATTGTAGTTTTACTACACTAAACATTAAAGTCCGTGAAGGATTTTTCTCCACTTTGATAGTAAAAATGAAATTTAGTTTCCACCCAATATCCTGGAAACCAATATGCTTTATTGTTTTCATTTCCAAAATATTGATGACAATATTAAATGTTTGAAAATTGTTAGTACTTTACTATAGTTATGACTTTTTTTGTTTCAAGGAATATTTTTTATAATTTGAAATTTTATTAATTATTGTTTTGTTTTTATTTCATCACATTTAAGTTTGATTTCAAAACATTTATTCCATTTAAGAGTTGAAATATGTTTTTAGATATTTAATCAAAGCTCAATAAAATTGCAAATTTTCTCTTGCAGCAAAAATAAATTTGAAATAATTAACATCAACTCTGCAAGTATAAGTTGTATATTTTATCCCTAACTCTATTTTGATTTCAGGAGGAAATATATGTAAACTCTTCAGGTTTGCTCTTTCTAAAATGTAATTTCTCATTAATTATGAATTCTAGTTCTCCATTTTATTTTGTTAAACTGTGACCCAACTATGTGGTACAAATCATCATCATCATCATCATCATTCAGAATGACAGATCACATCTATAACATGGTTTCACAAATACAAGAGATTCTGGAAAGTTTGAGGTTATGTTAAATCTAGTTGCGTGTTGTGCCACAACGAGCGGCGGTCGTGTCTGGTCCCTCCAACTTTCGACTCTGCTGTATTTGTGTGAGTCACACCCTAGATAATGTGTATATTTTGTTGTACAAACAAGCCAAGCAAGCCGTGTGATGCATCATCGCCCTCTAGTTGCACGACTTAGATTGTATGAAGGGTGTTTAGAGGGTAGTATGGCTATGTTGCAGGGGTGTGTGACCTCAATGATAAGATCTACTGTGTGGGTGGTTGGAACGGCCAGGTCGGCATCAAACAGTGCGATGTCTTTGACCCTGATACCTCTCAGTGGACCAACATCGCTCCACTTCTCACAGGTCAGTGTCATTCTTTGTTTTGTAGTGTCAGGGTAAGTTCGTCCTTCCACCACTCTTCTCCTTTCACTCGCACACATGCTGTTATCTGCTCCTTCCATATTGATCTCATACTATACTCCCTGTACCCCCTCTATTTTACAATAAATTCATTCCTAATCCTGTTTCTCCTGGTGACAGCTAACATGCTCTCCTTGTCTCTCTTACATTCAATGTCCATGTTTCTGCTGCAAATGTGACAATGGGTACAAAGTACACCCTGTACAACACGTCAAGGGCACTTCTCTTCTCCATAGCAGGTCTCTTACGCACCTGTAGAACAACTCTCCATAGCAGTTCTCTTGCACACCTATAGAACATCTCTCTCTGCTGTCCTCTTCTCATTACATCCTCTCTACTTCCACCTTTCTCCTCAATCACTCCTCCAATATATTTTACGTTCTGCACTTTTCTCAGCTCTACTCCATCCAACCTTATATAGTTTTGCGGATAATGGTAGCAATTGTTCAGTTTGGTAGAGCTCTTGTTTGCAACACACAGTGTTCAACTAGAACCAGAAACCCCTTGGCCAGACTCTCCTAGTAGGTGTTATTGGGCTCGGAAACAAAATGGCCAACAATGGGTATTAATGAACATTAAAATGGCTGTATTTTCAATTGTACTAATAACAAAAGGCCGTCTTTGGTATCAAATATTATTACAGGGTCAAGAAATATAATGGGGCTGCAAATGAATTGCTAGCCTCCACCAGTTATTCAATATGACTGCCAAAATGGAGGAAATTTTCCATAGTACTATACTATTGCTCACAATTTGTAAAAAAAAAATTTATTATTTTTTAATGTAATGATAAATTATATATTTAGGAAAAAGATTTGGTCAAAATACATGGCCAATAATATTAGCTATAACTTCAAAATAGCCACCAAAATTTTGTACATCTTTATCTACTGTACAGATTATTAACACATAAGTTAATTTGTGTATAAGGTAATATTTTTGGAAATTGAGGATAAATAACCCATAAGTTCTTTTAATGCTTAACTAACATTAAGACATTGTTAAAAAGGTATACTACATTTTGGCTTTAGCTTATTGTACATTGACTACAATGAAGAACATGTGCCTTTACAAAAGCAAAGATCAGTGCACAGCGTCTCTGTCTTCTTGCGATTGCAGCGTTATGAACATTGGGATTAGCATCCACACAATATCAATTCTTAGCAAGACGCAAGTAAGCTCTCAATATAACTTGTTGGTACAAAGTCCCTTTAGTTTTCACTACGACACTTCCTCTCTCCACTAGTCTTATCGTACATGAGATTATGGACACGCTCCTCAGTTAACTCCATGTTCGGTGTGGAAAGCTTCACAATACACGCATCCCAATAGGAACGTACCCGACTTTCAGCAATACCATCTTTAATTGTTACTGGATCAAAATGTTGTGCCAAGATTATTCACCATATTCTTATTCACTCTGTCACAACATACAACACAAAATTATTTCAAATAGGTTTTTTTACAATTGCGAGTTAAAATCTAGTATTATACGGAAAATTTCCTCAATTTTGGCAGCCATATTGAATAACTGGTGGAGGCTAGCAATTCAATAGCAGCCCCATTATATTTCTTGACCCTGAAAACATAATATTTAATACCAAAGACAGCTCTTTGTTACTAGTACAACTGAAAATACAGCCATTTTAATGTTCATTAATACCCATTGTTGGGCATTTTGTTTCTGAGCCCAATAACACCTACTAGGAGAGTCCAGCCAAGGGTTTTCTGGTTCTAGTTGAACGCTATGTGTTGCTAACAAGAGTTCTACCAAATTTGGTGCTTTTATCCCAAAATGAATAATTCCTTTGTAATCTTACTGTTAACAGCCCCACTATATAGTTTTACCCTCTGCTTTGTCATTACCATCACTTCACCTCCATAACTGTCCTTCTTTTCTCCTGTCTCTTCCTTCATCCAACATTCTACCTCGTGTTTTCTCTCCTTACCCGACTACTTGTGTTGTCCAGGCCGGTATCAGGCCGGAGTGTGCTCCATGAATGGGCTGGTGTTTGCCGCCGGTGGCTGTGATGCGTGGAACTGTCTCAGTTCTGTGGAAGTATATGACCCTCAGACAGACACCTGGACCTACATCAAGAACATGATCACGGCCAGGAGGGGCTGCGGCCTCGCCATGTTCAAAGGTCAGTTTGACATAGTATGTTAGGTCTCCATTAATGTGAAGCTTGAGACAGCCCATCTCTTGTGTGCTGGGAGGAACACGTTCTTAATGTAAAACATCTTTCTCCAGATAAGCTGTATGCTGTGGGAGGTTCTGATGGAACACATTCTCTGTGTTCCACTGAGATCTATGACTCGGTGGAGAAAACTTGGACACCTGGCCCCAATATGACTACCTCTCGAGCAAACGTGGGGATCGCCGTCATCGGAAGTAGGCTGTATGCGGTTGGAGGGTTCTCAGGTTTGTGTTTATAAATAAACTTTACATTGTAAACAATAATAGTTGTACAATTCACACTGGACACTAGAACACAGTCCCTCCCAGGGTTTATACTAATGAAGTTGAGACTGTGCGGTAAAGAGGCAACCATTACCTATTTCTCCAGTGCCTTAATTTGCTACTTTCCCTCTTTTCTGTTCATATTTACAAATATAATTGCTCTCATATGTAATTAATAAGATTCCAACATATGTATTGATTTTTTATGTAAATAAGAATACATTTTAAGTTTATTAACTATCTGTTTACTGTCAAGTGCATTAAAAATAATGGTAAAATACAAACTACTTATTTCAAGATTTGACTAAGACTAAGTATTAATTTTTGTATTTTATGATTCTGAAATATCTGTGCTTAGCATGCCACCATCTTGGCTGTGCACTTCAATCAAACAATGTTTGTATAACATGAGTGTAAACTTAAAAACACTCAAATTAACCTAAACAACAACTACATTAAAACTAAGAACTACAAACAAGTTTGGTCCTTAGTTAACATTTTCAAAGTTAGGATTGACATTTGTTCTCAGGTCTGTTGGTTTTTGGCCCGATATGTTCTTATCATATAAGTTACATATATACATGTCTTAATTCAGCAACTAAACTAACACTCAACTCCAACACACATCACAACTAACCCTTGCAAAACTGAACAATTGCTTTGATATTCCATTTTCTGCATCGGCTACCCCCCTGCATCCTCTTTGCCCCATGACTTGTAATAATGCATGCATTCTTGAGATATGTTTCCGTAGTACTGGCTGCCTCATCCCCTCAATGGCGTAATGTTAGTTGCAAACAAGTTTAAAAGATGACTAATAAATTATATGGAAATATTAACTATAATCCTACCAAAGGTGAAGTTTGTTCTCTCACTTTCTACCGAGATAAGGCATTGACAGAGAACAAATAGGAGAATGGAGAAAGTTACATAATGAAGAACTTGATGGAACCAAACATATTAATAACAATAAATAAGCGCAGGATAAGGTCATGTGGCATGTACACAACAATTTAGTTGTGTAATCTGGAGATACAAAACGCCTTGTTATGATGAGACGTTGTGGGAGGATAATATGATAATTTATTTGATGGAGGTTTTATTTCAGGATAGAGTTGAATGGAGAACTTACATTCTGATGGCCTTGAACTTTCCGGTTCCTTAAGACCAGTGTGTTAGTGAATTAGTTAGGGGATATAAAATAATACTAAACAATGTTTTATTCCTTCTCTTCTTGAGATATTTAGGATCTTTAAGATAGTTATAACATTACAATTTGGACAGAATTATCTTCCTATAGCTAGGTGACATGATGTATTTTTCTTATCATCATCATCATGAACTGTTTCCAGCCTGTGGCCGGGTCTGTTTAGTAAAATGCTTCCATCTCCCTTTGTCCTTCCACCATTCTTCCTCCTCTCACTTGCACACTTGCTATTTGTTCCTCCCACCTCTGCCTTAGTCTCCCTTGTGGTCTCTTCCCCACATATTTAATATCCATGAACTTCTTCTTGGTTCCTCTACTATCTCATGTTCTACATATAATCCTACTCTTTTACAATAACTTCATTCCTAATTCTGTTTCTCCTGATGACAGCTAACATGCTATCCTAGTCTACCCATGTTTCTTCTGCATATGTGAGCATGGGTATGAAGTATACAGGTTGCTCCTCTCTCCATCTTTCCTCCACACTCTTCCTCACTCTCCTTTCCAGAGTCTTTCCGTACATTGACACATCTATGTTACGTCTCTGATTTTCACACCTCTTCCTATCTTCTTGAATATTGTTAATATAATACCTTTTGTCCAATCCTCTAGCCCTTTCATCTCCCTCAGCACTGCCCTTACTACTCCATACTACCACTGTAGACACACTTCCACTGTGAGTTCATCCACTCCTGCTGCCTTTCCCTTCCTCATCCTTTTCAAGGCTTCTTCTACCTCTTTCCAGGCTAGGTCCACTACTTCCTCCTCCATTTCTCCATTCATTTCCTTCTCTTCTTCTTACATCTGTCCCAATCCTTTCCCCTCAGGGTTCAACAATCTCTCCAAATATGATTTCCACATCTTCTTTACCTCCTTATCCCTCTCCATTATCCTCCTTTTTCATCAATCATTCGGACCTCTTTCCAATTTTCCCTCCTCCTTTGGCTTCCTTGACTATACAATATCTTCTTGCTCCCTTCTACTTCATTCTTTAGCACTTTTGTCCACTCATATTTCCATGTTTTTCTCCTTTCCCATACTTTCTTCTTCGCGTTTCTTTTTTCCTCCCTAGACTTATCCTCAGTCTCTCTTGTTCTTTTTGTGAACCTTTTTCTTGGCATTCACTGCTTCCTTTACCTCTTCGTTCCACCATGGAGTTTCCTTCCATTTTCTCTTTCCGCTCATTCTTTCTCATATCTCTTCTTTATTTGAAATGTTGTCTAATGAAACTTGTTGTTTTTCAGGCAAAACCTTCTTGAACAGTATCGAGTACCTGGACGAGAAGACGGATGAGTGGACTACATTTGTACCAAAATTCTCGTCAAACCAAACAGACGAAGAAAAAGAATTTGCCAGTAACGACAGTGAGGACGATTCAGCAAATGGTGATAAAAAAGAAGAAAAGGATCTGAGGAGTGAGAATAAAGACTCCAACTTGAGCATAGAGAATTGTGGAGAAGCGCTTCTTGCAAGTTAACCCGTGGGTTTGATCACTGTCCAGAGACTGACTAACTGATCAAAAAAACAGTCACAACCACACTTCTCTTACTGCATCATATCTGCGACAGCTTAGCACTGTAAGGAAACACAAGCTCGCATTCATTGTCCACCATCTTTTGACTGACTCGGTAAAAACTGAAATTATTCTTTTACTCTTCGACAAAACAGCCTTAACTGAGCCTCTTTTTATCAAGAGGTTTGGGACTTAAGATTGTGTTTGTTAAAGTGCATCACTTGTTTTTTCCCTACAGCAGCTGAGAGAACTATGCAAAATGGTCACGCAGATATGGTGAGGGACTCACATTATCACCAGAATGTACTTGGTGGCCCTGTTATAAATTTTGTTATTTTAAAGCTTGAGTTCAGAATTGACAAATTTATCAAAGGATTTTTAAATGTGTGATTTTAAAGGGGATCCAAATTGTTTTATCTGCATCTTTGGTTGGTTTGAGTGTTGTGACTGTTTTTGTGTGTGTGTGTCCCCACCCCCTTTCCTCCAACATATTTTGTGCATTCACTAGAACTGTCATAATCCACAGGAAACATTGGCTACTGTTTGTCAGCAAGCCTTGGACTATGTCTAATTCACCTTGTGTTATTTACGTTTCAAACACAAGATTTGTGTGTGCTCCATTTAACTGTGGAGATAAGTTTTACACTTGATACTAAACATTTAATTATATATTCATCTTTATATTAAAAAGGTTTTGCCAAGAATAATAATTTTTATTTAGTAGTCACAGTTTTAAAATAATCACTTAATTTTTCAGTCAAATTAGTTTATTTTTGTAAATATGTTTGTGAAATTTAATCCTTTCCTAGAGAGAAAAAGATATTTTGACATGACTGGGGCCTGTTCCCAGGACTAGGTCTTAATGACATTCCTACCTCGACCAGAACCACTTCTTGCTCCACGATAAGAGATTATTGTTCAACAGGCAATGCTAGTAATACTATTGTGTGTGTATATATATAGATCACATTTACAAAGAGAACTTGGTTCGTAACCCTCATGAACCCAACATTTGGATAAATACTGATGTTTAGTTGTAGCATTTTATTATATTGGACATTGTTGAAAATATGTGACTTGTCAATTACGATTCAGAATTGCCGGAGCAACAGTGAACCATTGTATAATTTATATTAGAGGATTATTGTAAATGTATTCTAAACAATGCAATTAATATTTAGTTTGTAGCATTAGTTTAATTTTGATTGCTTTCAAATTTTCTTGAACTAGAAACTTGATGAAGGTATTTTTGACTGTGTTCTAGCATTTTATTATAGCCAGTAACATAACTATATTAGTTTACATATAACTATCTGTAACGATTATTAGCAAATGAATCTCCGGCATGTTCTTTCATCATATTTTGTTTTAAAGGCATTATAATATCTGGTCCTATCTCAGCCATTAATACATTTTAAAACAAAATATGTTTTGTTACAGTATTGGATACCTCAAGACCTCTGAATGAAACCCTCCCCCCAACCTTTATTTTTTTGAGGTAATGTATTATGTTTGGAAGAAGGTATAGGAAAGGTGGATAGAAAATACATAAAAGGGACGAACACAATATAGCTGTTACAATGAAAAGAACACAGTTCACACTTTACACTGCTGCCACTGGAGGTGGGACAGAACACTGCTTACATAAGACAGAGAAACGGTCTAGAACAGTGTAGTGGCCCCAAATGAACCCATTGTAATTACAAATATCGAAACTTGGATTCAACAACCTTGGTATTCAGATTAATTAAAAATAGATTAAGTTTCTTATAACTATAATAATTCATGTATTTATATAATATATATTTATATATTCTTAATTCCTGTTAAGTACAATACATTTTAATTCATTTTATAACAGTGTTTATGGTGAAGTATTTCACACCATTAATATAAACCTCTACATAATTACAAGCAATTTATAAATTGTATAAAAAGTAATAGTTGTTCCTGGGAACAAATTGCATAAAAAAAGTCAACAAATATGACATAAGCAAGAGGCAGGGGGCATATGTTTGCTTATTTTTGCTTACAAAGGAGAAAGAGGGTGCAAAATGGCCCAATATGTGCTTACATAATACTTGAATGCAATATTATTCCCTTACTTGTCCAAGTCTAGAAGATGGCAGGGACTATCCCTAGGTCTAAGGATAGGGCGGTAATGTTAGGTTCTCTTAAAGAGGCAGACATTACCTCTTTGTCCAGTGTCAGCCGTGTAAAGTGTGAACTGTGTTCTTCTCTTCACTGTAATATGTTTGTTCCTTTCTACCTCTCCTGAACCTTCTTTCGAAAATAATACAACAAAAGTTCTGGCATTTAAACGAAACCACAGTATTTTATTCAAATTTGGGTAATTTTGTTTTGTGTCCGTTGTTGGTCATGTTGCTGTTTATCTTTATTACCGGCAGATTACAAACATACTCAAGATGTGCTTTGTGTTCTAGGTATAAAATATTTTAAATTTTGTTGGAAACTTTGAAAATATATAGAGACTAACATTTCAGAGTTTGACTCAAGAAAAACAGAAATCTTGACATTATCAAAGTGAAACACCCCCAAGTGTTTATTATTTTATTTGGTTTTTATTAGCTGTACTTTTACTTTAAAACTATTTTCATACAATTCCATCAAAACTATTTTATGTACAGTACTTAAAAAGAATGAAAAAAATAAATTAAACAAGGAGTGTTTTATAATTTTAATTAATTTACAAATTAAGAAGCTGTAGCAATTATTAATATAATTTTGTCAAGCCAACATGAAGCTAAGCTTTTAAAATTACAAATCCAACAAAAATACAAATTGAAAATTACTTTTGTTTGGATCCACAAACATCGACACAAAAAAAATTAATAAAAGAAATCTGCAAACAAATTGAAATGTCTGTAAAAAAAAAGTATAACTTAGAAATGTACTAATAATTTTTGATAATGTTCATATTTGATTTGGTAAGGAGTAATAAATGACAACATTGTATTTTATTTATTTTAATTTTCTTCTGCACCCATCCTTCATCCTTAAGAGACAGTAGGAAGGATGTGCATCATTTCAATAGCAAGCAATATAAGGAAAATGCAAATTGACCCCTTTAGAACAAAACACAAATATATATATGCTGTTTCCGGCTGGATCCCTTCACATAAACCCAAGTTGCCAAAAAGGGAATATATACATATATTAGTTGACAGTAAAAATATAAACGGTAGCCGACCTGGGTGGGAAATTAGCATAACTGAGAAGTCCAATTAGAATATTTTCTTAAATATATTTATTTGGTACAGGCAATTCTATATAATTGAATAAATAGAAGAAATTGCAATTACGTTTACAATTGAGCACAACTGACTCTGACCCAAAATGCAATTACTTCAGAACCACATCAAAACTTGCAACTATTTCTCGTAGGTATAAAAGATTAAAGTTCTTGTTAATAGTATACAAAAAGAAAACTTTCATTTAAAAGGGCTTTTGCTTAATACATTATTCATTTTCTCCCAATAAGTTTACGTTTTGTGTACAAAGTATTAAAACATTTCTTTACATAAGATTTTCCGGCCTTTAATGACATGACAGTATTTATAATTTGTTTATCAAACTTGACTTTATGAAAACAAAACCTAACGTGTAAAAGATTTTATAGGCTACGTTATTACGTATACTTAAAAAAGGCCCAATCAAAACTATTAAATTTAGAAAAGCATTATTACTAAAATTAACCATGGTTTATTATACTGATTACATCAATTATTATTTAAGTTACGATAGCTTCCATTTTAATACTAACAATAATATTCCCCAACACTAAACCCAAACTGGATCTTTCTAACCTTGAGTTTCATTCTATGCCACTGTACAAAAACTTATATTACTATTATTCTAATCAACTTATAAAATATATGTTTTCCTAGCTCTAAACTCTAATTTAGTTAGTTAATAAATTTGAAAAATTATTGGTTTGCTATGTTCAACAAATTAACTATTCAATATATATATATATATTTCAAATAAGACTAATTTAGAATATTTGTATCCAACAAGAATTTTGAGTCAAAAGATTTACGTTAAATAACAGCATGCCGGAAATATAATTTTGGATGAGAGGCCGAAAAAGCATTTAATAGCTTACATTTAACTGGACAAGAAGCGTCCTCAATGAAAATCCAACCAAGAGTAATTTTCCAAGACAAACACAGCGGTATATATTCACTCTACAGCTAAGACTGAAACGTGCACGATAGAAACGGAGTGGAGGAAGGACAACTATTGGACATACACGTGATGGAAGCTTGGTTTGCCTTCTATAATGTTCCAGAACCTTGAAGAAAGTCAATTTAGATAGGCTCATATTCTTATGGAAGCTTGTAGTCGATTCTCGTCTATGGTGGATGCGGGGGCGGTGGAGGAGGCCGGAACTATTCCAGAGTTCACGTGACTCGGTCAGTCGACTGGGCTAGTAGATAGGAGTCGGTCGTGTTGTTTCGGTCATCGCGTGTTATTGAAGGTTAAGTGGGGTGGGACGTTTTGACTACAGCTGGCTGAGGTGAGTTGCATTAACCATTAATGCCGGAAATATAATTTTGGATGAGAGGCCGAAAAAGCATTTAATAGCTTACATTTAACTGGACAAGAAGCGTCCTCAATGAAAATCCAACCAAGAGTAATTTTCCAAGACAAACACAGCGGTATATATTCACTCTACAGCTAAGACTGAAACGTGCACGATAGAAACGGAGTGGAGGAAGGACAACTATTGGACATACACGTGATGGAAGCTTGGTTTGCCTTCTATAATGTTCCAGAACCTTGAAGAAAGTCAATTTAGATAGGCTCATATTCTTATGGAAGCTTGTAGTCGATTCTCGTCTATGGTGGATGCGGGGGCGGTGGAGGAGGCCGGAACTATTCCAGAGTTCACGTGACTCGGTCAGTCGACTGGGCTAGTAGATAGGAGTCGGTCGTGTTGTTTCGGTCATCGCGTGTTATTGAAGGTTAAGTGGGGTGGGACGTTTTGACTACAGCTGGCTGAGGTGAGTTGCATTAACCATTATATATTTTGTATAAAATAGTACTGTTCTTAATTTTGTAACTTCGACAGATGTTACACTTCTTATTTTTAGCTTACTTAGTCTTCTATGCCGACATGTCTCGGTTTTATTATTGATGTTACACAAAAGACATTGGCTTAGAAGATTAAACTACTATCAAACAAGGAGAAGAAAATGAAAATAAAGAAGATATAAATTTGTCAAAAATATATTTGATGATTATACTTGAATAACAGATTGATTTTAGTTTCAATAAAATTATTAATAACCCTTCAAATATTAAGACTCAGACTTCAATATCATACAAATGTAAGTTGGAATTTGATTCAAATTCTGAGGTTTGCTCATACTTGAATTTTGTGTTTTTTTGTGTGTGAACATGCTATGAAAAGTATTTCTTGTAAGATTTGATTTTACAGTAATGGCTATTTTATTCTGAATAAACAATTTGTTGTTGGCTCCATTTGCTTTCAATTAATTTAAGACATAATTGATTACTCCACTCATATTATTTATATTACCAGTAAGCAGTTATTGAGAATTTAAATAAATCTTTGGATTAAAGTTTGAGTATATTTATTTTCCTGTCTAGAGTAATGTTTGTACCAACCTGTTCTGGGACATGAATAACACAGGAGTATATAACATTGGCACAGGAAATGGACTGTGTGAACATACTATGTTTCCTAGCTAGTGCGCTGGTTAGCTAAGATATGTCTTCATGTGTACAGGACCACTAGGAAAGCTTTTCTTTTTCTCATTCACAAAGAATTTAACAACCATCGGTTTCTGGTAACATCACTTTAATTAAGATTTTGTTATATCAGGAAGAAGGTACAGGAAAGATGGATAGAAATGAACACAATATTCCTTTATCAATGAACACAATCTACACTGCTGCAACTGGATTAAGAGGTAATGGCTACCTCTTGGAGATAATCTATCATTACCACCCAATCCCCCGACCAAGGTTATATTCTATCACAACTCATTAGGCAAGAGTAAAAATAACGCAATTTCCTACCACTTTTTTGGTTGGATTCATAATAGTACTTTTTGTGAATCATGAAAGTTTGTCAAAACACAATCAAATTTAAAAAAAAATAATTTTTAACAGTTACAAAAGTTTCTAAAATAATTTTCATTCCTTAAAATGTCTATGTGATTAGCAGATGTCACATTTGATTAAGGATGTTAAATTTGACTCCTAAATACCTCAATTCTAGCTCACAAATTCCAAGGAATTGTGTCTAAATGAAACAGCTATCCCAAAACATTTTGAAATAGGAGAGAAAACATCCCTTTACATAAAACAGATGTAAAATTAAAATTTTAATGATGATTATTTTTTAAAGTGTAATGAAATGTTAGAAAATGGCTGAAGTGATTGTGTCAGTTCCTTTTGGCAAGATAAGCTGAACTCTTTCAGCCTAACACACTCATAGAATCAGGCCTGCAGGGAGCTAGAAGGGTGATGCACGCGCAATTGTTCATCTCAGCCACTGAAGGCGACCAGCAAGCCGACTATCCTAGACTCGAGGGTGTTACATTCTGATCGTACAGTGTGTTTTTAAGGTTTATTTCAATGTAGATTAGTTTAGTTTTGTGATTGTGACTTGGATTTTATTATTATATTGAGTTGTTTTAAATTTTGTATTATAATGTATATCATTAATGTTTTAGGATTTAGTGTATCTACTTGAGGAAAAAACGGGAGACGCAGAATCCGTAGACATCAACAATGACTCTTTCAAGTCGATTGACTTTTTGTTAAATAATTCTACTGATGTTTTGTCTTTTGGACGAAAAGTGCATTTAAAAGTAAAAATAGTAAGACCAACATTATAAATTTCACAGAAAGTATAACAAAAAATAATTAATGATTTTAGTGGTGGGGGAGGGAAGTATTGTATTATATAACTTCATATTGGCATTGTTAAGTGTGCCCCTTTATGAGTGCTCATGACTCAGTTTTATCTTTGGTCAGTTCAGATCAAAAGTAGCACTTGATTGTATTCATAGCCTGGTTCTCAGTTGTTATTTGGTCCTTTTGTTTCTCTGTCCAAGATAACTGAAGAATCCCGTCTCACAATGTAGTTCATATAGTTCATTCGGAGGAATAATTCAATTTGGAAATTGGTTTCTGAACTAAGCATCTCTTGTATGGCTCTAAAACTAATTCTCATAATTTGACAAATAATTTGCTTTTATGTAATTAACAAGAGCATTTTTAAATTAAATGAATTTAATTTGGTTAGAAGCTCGCTGTTGACATCCTTGCAGGTGCAATACAAGGGATGACATCCCTGAAGATGTAATACGAGTATTTACATCCCTGCAGATTTAATACAAGTGTTGACATCCCTGAAGATGTAATACAAGTGTTGACATCCCTGAAGATGTAATACAAGTGTTGACATCCCTGAAGATGTATTACAAGTTTTGACATCCCTGAAGATGTAACACAAGTGTTGACATCCCTGCAGATGCAAATCAAGGGATGACACCCCTGAAGATGTAATACGAGTATTTACATCCCTGCAGATTTAATACAAGTGTTGACATCCCTGAAGATATAATACAAGTGTTGACATCCCTGAAGATGTATTACAAGTGTTAACATCCCTGCAGATTCAATAAGAGGATTACTAATGGCAACAAACGATAGTAAAAGATTCACACACACAAACCAATCAAATGACAAATAAATTTAACGTTTTACTTGAAATAAAAGTTAAGAAAAAATTGAGTGGCTCTTTTGTTTCAAATAATTAAAAAAATGGTTCACTCATTTGACCCTGTTTTAAAGGTCATATATATTTGTTACATTTGTTATTTAACTCGAGTGAAAACTGAGAAAATATGACAAATGGTAAGAAGCTAGTAAATTTTTATTTACTTATTTAAATCTAATAATAAATATTATGCACATTAAAAAGAAGTAAAGTCTCACAAAAACAGCTGTTCTTATTTCTTTACAAATCCTATCACCACACTACCATTTAGGAAAGACAAAAAATACCCCAAGTCGGCACCAAAAACTGAAACTTATATAATAAATGTTACCAAACTAAACTGGCTTTTGTTGAACAATTTTGTGTTGATTTATAATTTGGACAACCATTTACAAAAGGAAAGGACTTTATTTGAGAGGTTAGTCAAAGCATATTTTTCTCTAATACTAATCTAGAATTTTTTCCTAACCCAAATCCTCGAAATCTTAAAAAATTTAAAATTCATATTAAGAATCTGGAAATATAAAAATTAAAGTTCAGTAAATTGAAACTTTGTTTAGAAAATCAACATCATGTATGAAACAAATATCTTGATCAGTTTTAAATCACAAAGTATGGATTTATACTCTCTCACAGAAACAAAATACAAATTTTGAACATTTTTGACCATGATTTAATGATGGGCTAGGAAGACTACGACTCACAAGCTAAGAATGGATTTTGTATTTTCAAATTCAAAACTAGTAGCGTTTTTCAGATATTTCAAAATCCATTGGACTGTACAATTGAGAAGCTTCCACCTAACCTTAAATTTAAGTGATTAATCTGACAGTGTGATGACATGTTTAAAGGCAAATTTCAAGAGAAGAATCTAACAGAATTCTATAAATGTCTTCCAAGCTATGAATATAGCCAATCAAGATCATATGCTCAGGGTTTTATATCTGTATTTGGCAGCACCTACCTGTGCGAAAAACATTTTCAAAGATGAAATGCGTAAAATCTCAATCAAGGTCAGCATTAACAGGTGAACACTTGCAATCAACTTTGACTATAGGGAGTACTAACTTTGAACCCCAATTTGGTTAAATGTTATCTCAAAAAACTCAATTCCATTTTTCTCATTAATAGAGCTGTATTTCAAACAGTTGTAGTATTATTATTATTATTATTATTATTATTATTATTATTATTATTACGTTACATTTTATTCAATAAATTTTTAAAGACTTGGTTTTTTTTCTTATTATTTAAGTAGGACTACCTACATAAATATCGTCAAGTTTTTCTCTTGGCCCGCAGCGCCTAAAATACTTACTATTTGGCCTTTTACAAAAAATACTTGCCGACACCTGATTTAGATGATTTATTTGCCCCCGAACTCAAAGTGGGTCCTAAAATTAAATGTGTCCTCAAACCTGTCCATTCGTCAACGTGTGTGTGTGTGTGTGTGTGTGCGCGTGTGTGAAAACTACCCGACCTTGAACCTCCTTGCGTCCTGCCACAGGGCCAAGGTACATACAGCCATTTTAATAATGTAAAGAACCTACAATGTTTGAGTTCTTACTCTTTATTAACACTACTTGGGAATTTGGGCCAACTTTAAATACATGCAAATGTGTAATTTTTATATCGAGTTGTAAGACTGGAATTAAAATGTGTCTTTTACATTCGACACAGCTTCAATGCTTTATATTTGAGCTCTTATTGAACTGATTCGTTGTCTTGGGAGTTGCCTCTCTTGCCCCACTCTAGGTCTGCCACTTGTTTGAACTATGTGTTCATAATCTTATAATTAAAGTTGTTACTGTAGGAAAAAACTAGCTGTGTTGCTTCACTCATTAGAATTGTTTGAAAATCAATGACAGGTTGTAAATATAATGTCTGTTTGTATTAAATGGGCGGCTTTGTTCCTGTCTACAATTAATTATTGACAAACTCAGAAAATGACAACATAGTCCTACATGTCCATCCAAGTTACATAACTCTGATTGGAGTATAGTCTGTTTCACAAGTGAAAGTACACCCATGATCCGGTCTACACAACAAATTATTATTATTTATTCTGTGTTCTATCTCCTACGAAAGTTCCATTCCTTATGTCGATGAACTTAGACGTTCTGTCCTCTGCCTCATCCCAGTATTGTCTTTCCTTCCTCCTGGGCTCCTCTTTCCCTCAACCTTTCCTTACACATGACGTCATACAGAAAACAGTTCCTCCTAAGGATGTGCCTGATCCAGTTTGCATTGTAATGAACAATGGGGGGGGGATCTAAAGCCCCCATATTTTGAGGGGCTGGGTCTATCTTAAGGCCCCCCCCCCTATATTTACCATGCATATTAATTGTATAGAACTATTTTAAATGGTTGGCTAACTATCAGATCTAATCCATGGCCAAAGTGTGCAATTGAAAAATCAAATTGACTACCATCAACTTAGTGATGAACTGTCACTATCCTGAAGGAGCGAGAAGTGCACCCCTTTCTCCTCCCACCTTCCTTAAGAGTTTGTTTCAAAAAAACAGCAAAGCTTAACATTCTTAGTCGCAATGTCAAGTAGTTGAACCTTTATTTTTACAAAGTTGATCAGATTACATGCTGCCACAATATTTAAGCTCTGAGGTAATTCACAATTTAGAAGCATTGCCATTGTTTTGTGGATAGGTATTCCGACTTGAGTGACCAATAAAATTGACCAAACTTGGCAATGCTGAACGATTGAATTTTCCAGAATGTATTTGATTTCCTTTACTCTCCGGTCATTTTAGTTGAAGAAATGGAAAGGATGAGATGGCGAATGCTTTGCATATAAGAGTGGTTATGATTTTTTTAAACTGACTATGTGGTTTATATTGTTATTTAAATATTGTTTATACAGATAAGAGTCTTAGTGTAAAGTGTTTGTTAATATTCAATCCATTGTTGTTTTTTATAAATAAAATGTCTGTTTAAAAAATAAAGTATAACTGATCTCAAGTAAAAGTGTAGCGTTATTAAGAAAGCTCTTTCTGGGTCCTCGTTAAATTGAATTGTTACAAGTTTTCAATAAAATATCAGGTAATTTCTTAATCTAAAAGAAATATTAATCATAGATATATTTGAATTATGAATATGGAATACAGTTTTACGAAACTTTAATTAGATAAAAAAAATCTGCCCTAATAGCCTAACTTTGTAAATATTTTAATTGACACCATTTTCAGCCTTATTATCTCCTTAGTGAATATTTAAAACATAAACTTGATCGTTGTGGTTTGAAAAATAGTATGTTTGATATTGTTTACATTTCAGGAAAATATTATTGTTAAAAATTATAGCCAACTTGTATATTTTATTACGGTACCATTTGTTGTACGCATATTGAATGTCAGAGAACCTATTTAATTATATTATTATTATATATATATATATATATAATTATATATATTAATCACACCCCTGTTTAGCATGTAATCACACAATGATTTGAAGAATGACTAAGCTGCCTCCCTAAATGTGACCATTTAATAACTTATTTTAACTTTGTTTTCGCCAGGAAGTAGCTGGGTTAGTAATATATATATATTTTTTACTAAACCATGGACATTTAAAAAAAAATTATGCACAATTACAATAACAAGAGCATCTACTACAACAAGGAAAGAGATCATTTTATTGTAAATCTAACAAAAGGTTTTTTAATAATAAATATAATAATAAATTATATATTTTCTTTTAAAAAACATGTTATTGGTTGGATGTCATTACAAGTCCAGAATGATTGTCTTTAAAATAATTTCTTATTCTGACCTTTTCAAACAAATCAGATATACTAACAAAATAATATTTTATAATCTCAAATAAGTTTTCTGATAAAGTACATATAGTGTTTCTTTATTTATTCATTCATTCATTCATTTATTCATTCATTCACTCTGCATCTTAATCGTTAAGTTAACCTAGATTAAAGAGAGCACCACAGATCAATTCAGCGCTAGTAGTCCGTATCCAAGCCCTGGCTATCTCCAACCCAGACCTCAAAACGGTAGAAATAAACATTTTAGCTAGCGCAAGCCACCTTTCTCTCTTTGATCAAGTAGGTATCCCATAGATCACCAAATGAATCGATCTACCGGCTAGCCAAGCTATAATCAAGTCTGTAAAACTGTGACAATCTTAAGAGAATGGTAAAGTGCCAAATAATTAAAAAATAATATTGATGTAAACATTTGATTTTATATTGTTGAATAGGTAGGCTATGTCAATCAGAATTAATTAACATATTCATACAGTGCTATCAAATAACTATTAATTCACTGATAGTTATATTGTAAAAGTATTTAATTCATATAGTCCTAATAGTACTAACCTCTTTAATTGGGTCTCATATCTCTTAATAACTCTTCCAATGGCATTGAATTCTTTACATATTACTCTCCACGCGTACTATCTCTTCTCATGAATTGAAGATGAATTTGTTAGTTTGCTTGAACATAGGGCTTTTCTTTTGACTTTCCATTTTCAAAATACAATGTCATAGAATCTGGCTTTATAATACTAGTATATATTTTAAAATGGGTGCGTGTTTAATACCACCGCTTTGTGTTAGTCATTTGTTTGGGTGTGCTCAGGGGGCCAATTTGTTGTGTTGAGTTGTCTGCTGCTGCCGCTTAGCTAGCAACCTTATACTACTACTACTACTACTACTACTACTATTTTGCGTTCTCCATTCCATAACTTTGTATAGATATGGTTTATTACTACGGTGTGCTAGGTGAATGGTAGCTTTGGATAGGCGCGCACAAATGAGATGAAGCTTGGGTAAGGCTAACGTTGATGTCTATTTCTACCGGTGTACTCACGTAGAGCACTGACAGCAGATTGTAACTGTGTGTTCCCCGCAGATAGGAATTAGGAACAATGCAGCTCCCCATAATATAGCCATTGTCTTAAGTTCCTTATCTTTGGACAGAAATTACATTTTACTTGTTCTAGATTTTGAACAGGTTCTGGTGCTGGATGTGGCTCTGGTTTAATGAGTCTGGTAGCTGAAGATTCTTCCGGATTTTCAGATCGGTCTGAATCCCTGCTACGCTAAGTTTTGAAACTATATGGTTTCTAGTTAGTGCCATCGACAACTGATTCAAAAACTTTCTGCGCACAATATTTTTTCTTGGGTGTTGGAACTAAGAATAACTTGGGCGTTTATTGCACCAACATCTAGAAGTGTGAAAAAATCCTCAAAAGGCCAACCACAGCACACTATAGCCACACTGTATTCGGACTTCATGCGATCCACGACGTCGATGCCTCCTTTCGTCAAATAATGGCCATGGCACAAAATAACGTTTATTAAATGAAAATAAAAGAATAAATAAATTGATGCACCATAGTTTCTACGCAATACAAAATGTTATAGTTGGAAAAATTTAAGAAAAAAACTTGATTCATCAGCTAATATTCATCCATTGATCTCTATAATATAACTGGATGGACATATTATGTGGCTGAAATTTTCGAGCTGTCGTCTGCATACCATTGTGTAAGCGAGAAAGAAACTTTCAGGTGTTTCTTTCTCCCTTACACCCATGCAAGGCAATGTGGCATTTTGACATCGTTCATTAAATTTATTGAATATATGAGATACATCAATCTGTAATTGGTTAAATGAAATAAATATGTTAGTAAAAGATTTTAAGAGCACATCAAAGTTCGAAACTGGTTAGTTTTTTCTTTGAATAAGTTGATGTAGCCTAATATATTCGATGATTTTTTAAGGAAGCTCACTTGTAAGGCTTTATTCGTACCAGAATCCTAGCCTATAGTTGTATTTAGTTAGGATAAAATACCTTCTAGAAAGAAACTTTTATTTCCGTTCTAAATGGACGTTCATCCTACCAATATATATATGATAGTATTCTGGTATGAAATAAAGCCTTACAGATTGGGATTATTACTAAATTC
The DNA here is from genome assembly GCA_902151455.1 of Timema bartmani. NCBI lineage: Eukaryota > Metazoa > Arthropoda > Insecta > Phasmatodea > Timematidae > Timema > Timema bartmani. The sequence goes on from CABFWB010005074.1 coordinate 48,674, forward strand.
AGGGTTTAGTAGATACCGTACTTCCTGTAAGCCTATAACCTAAATTAAATTATCATTTGAATGTAAGACTTCTACACAAAGTATGTCATTCAAACAAATGTAATATACAGTTTTTAACTAACTCGTTTCATTATAATTATCGAACTTTCAACATAATATGATTTCTGAAAGCAATATACAAAATATGAGCCATCTTAAAAAAAAAGGTAATATAATAATACTATCTACAAGCCTATAACCTAAGTGATAGGCTGAATGTATGGCAACTACACAAAGTTTGTCATTCAAACAAATGTAATTAATTTTTAAGATACCTTATTCATTACCATTTATCGAACTTTAAATATAATAGCACATGGTTTCTGAAACCAATATATAAGCTATTAACCAACTTTAAATATAAGTGTAGTATTGTCAAACTGTTAACAACATTGATGATAACTACATATTTAAATCTGTTAAAGATTGTATTCATATTTGTACAATATTACCTGTAAAACTGAATTCTATATCCTTTAATGTAAATGTTTCTTCAGGAAAGTGTGATATAATACTTCACTATTTTCAAACAATAACACTTTTATTCAATCACATACACGTTTTCGCATAAGAACATTGAAAGAAACTATTAAATCTGTACCACCACAGTGTTGCAGACGATAAACTTGAGCGTCACGTTTTTGTCCTTGGGAATGTGTATGTGTATGTCCATCCAGTTATACTATAGAGATCAATGTATTCATCACACGAACGGTTGAGGGTGAGCGCTGCGTTCACTATAAAGCAGTCAACTGTTTACTAGCGTAACATGCATTGAAGGTGATGTCAACTCACGCGTAACATCTTTATTGGCAGCTAGATAGCAGCACACGTCAATAGCTAACCTCTGGCTAACATAGTTGGTGAAATAAAACGAAAATGAGCACTTTGCTCACCCTTCGACCGTTCATGGGCTAAAGTGAACGTTGGTGAGATTATAAGGTGAATCTCATTAAGCTTCCGAACAACGAGAGTTCTCAATGCCCTTAGCTTAAGATGAAATGCACGGCATTCTCCCGAGAAAAGTTAAATAATTGTAAATATCAACGTAAACACTCATACACCAGTGCACTCAGCTGGGATTCGTGCAAATTTAAACCCCAAGCTTGCTTAGTAGATACCGAGGATCTTTCCCTGTGGCGCCACCTGAGGAGGATGCGTCCCAGGGGAGGTCTAATCCCGGAGCTGCGAGTGGCGGGCGGTTTGGCGTCCGCCG
>CABFWB010005075.1:0-17515 GCA_902151455.1 Timema bartmani
TACCTTCTTTATCCCAGCCCTACTAGTGAGAGTATGAGGATATCCCGGATGGGTAGTAAGACGTGGAACATGGATAAAAAATTGCAGTATACAATTGTACATACCTTCGCGTATAATCTCTTATAATTTGCAAACAAATCGTCAAAACTTCCTTCTCATTAAACTACCTTGAAATTAATTTGTCTCATAAAATCTAGTAAGCCTATATGGTGCTATCTAATATTTAAAGAAATACTCCACAGATAATAATCCTGAACAAAATATCTAGTGCCATTTTCGTATAAGTCCAATTTTTGAAAAATTAGCCATTAGTGATTTTGTTAGCACTGCGTCTTACTGGCCATTCGGATTCTACGCTATTAGTAGATTGCCTCTAATTTTAGAGATAAAAATTAAATAACTGATTTATCGCCGAGGTACAACCGTATGATATCTAAATATTAAGTTTGAACCAAATCCATCAAACCGTTTCGGTTACAGCCTCAGGTACAGAGTTTTAAAGAGAACTTTGTTTTAGTTCAGGGGATCATAAAACCTCAAGATTCATACTAACACGCTTCGGTAGCCCCGTGAACTAACGCGCTATTCTCGTGTTGGAGTAGTTTGCCGAGGACGAAGATATCGGGGTTCGATCCCGGTTCGGTGCACTGAGAGTGTTTTTTCCTAAATGGTCTACCACTCTCCTTCCACACAAATGCGAGTGCCCTTCCTCTCAATTAAACCTTCTTAATCCCTAAGCCATTAGTGTAATTAGTACATAGGCGTATAACTTGAATGGGTAGTAGGATGCGGCCATACTAATTAATGTCAAAAAAAATGTATGACTACAATATAGTCTTTATATGAGACGGCAAAAATATATCAAATAGTTCAGGTCGTTAATATAGTCCATTCGCCATAGGAGTGGTGATAACTTACAGCTATCAGAATATGTAAATACGGTTAAAAGTAAAACCTAATTGAAAACAAATTGTTTGTTGTGAATGTTTTGACTGCAAGAATTAGCAACAAATCATCATATTGTCTTGTAGATCATATGTTTTGGCGAATGGATACATAAGAGTAGATCTGGTAGTTTTTGCTAGCTGTCAACTACCACCACTCCTACCGGATATTGGATGTAGCTGGTGCTGCATTAACAAACTAAGCGCATGTCAACAAAAACAAATAGTACGGTAGTAACAGTAATAAGCTGATACTGACGTCGAATATGTCGTGCAGCCCGGACTTGCCAACCACCCCGAGCTTGTAAGAGCCATCATCCACGAGCCCCCGCAGGTCGGTGAAAGGCAGACGAGGTTGTTGTGCGGTCAGTTCGGAGATGACGGAGGCGGAGTAGGCGGCGGCGGCGGTCATCGCGACCACGAATGTTGACACTAGAACCATCCTGGATGGACTGGCTCTAGGGCAGGCACCGCTGGCTGCGAAGTGAAGACTTATTACTTCTAGACTACCTTTCAATAGACTTATTACTCCTAAACTACACTTTCAGTAGAATCATTACTCCTAGAATGATCTTTCAACATGATAATTGCTCCTATACTTAGCTAGCAACATACTTATTAAGTCTCATCCTGACCAGCGCTAATTATTCGTAGTGGTAGCGGCAACGAAATTCGCGTGTTCATTCACACCGAAACGTCACTTTAGTCGCAGCGTTTGTATTCAAATATGGTACTATGAATGAAGAATGAAGAAGAGGCAGTTTTGTTACTTACCTTAGAATCGAAAGAAAATGCCAGGTTAGTAATTTTTCCCAGCACGGAATAGAGTTTTTTTAACTAGTTCACAAACTATTTTCGATCAATGTAGCCCTACTGTTTTTTTTAAATAGCTGGTGTAACGGTGTTACAAAAGCAACAGCTAATTCAATCAAATGGGAGTACATTCACCCTCGGCCTTGTTGAATGTAACCACTAGAGCCCACGTACCATGACACCCACTCTCCAACACGCTGTCCCACTGACTAAATGGAGATACCACCCGACTGTCCGCTCGTGATGGAAGCTCCGACCAGAAACAAAGAGTGATGTAAACTTGACCAGTTGGAGGTTCCGGTTCTGCCGACCAGATGGTTCTCCAAGCTTCCAGCAGTTCCCAGAGCCGCCGCTATCCCCCCTGAGCGCTGCTTGTTTCCCTGCTTCCACTCCATTTTCGCCCTCCCTCCCTGCCTCTCTATGTGGGCGTATCTGATATTTGTGACGGCTATATATTGGAATGTATATTTTTGATAGTTACTCATTGTATCACTGATCTCTAAGGTGAGAGCGCTGGATTAACTTAGACTAAATCTGTATTATTCAAAATTCTTTTTCGACGTAATAAGGGGGAATCTTTTTCTAAATTAATGTTTTGGGACATATTAAAGATGATTACTGATTTCTAGAATGGGTAAACTTACTTTTCTCGCCGCTAGACTGCGAACTATTAAACGCGCTCTTACCGCCTTTGAAATATCACTTGCAACTTTAAAAGTTAGGTGTATTTCTGGGGTACTAGGTTTGACTATGTAATTTTATGTTTATTCACTTTGGGTCGGAAGTATGGAATACAACTGGAACTGTGTCTATTGTATTATACAAGCTAGCTTATTTAAAGTATTTAGACATCCTTCAGATGTTCTATGGCAGTATTGAGTAGTTTGTCAGGTCATCAGCAAGGGGGCTGACATTCAACATTGTAATTTATAATATTATTGTGGCACCCAAGTTGTTGGTGTGTCCGTGGTATTTAAGCCTTGGCTGACAGGTTTAGTTAATAATTGTGGTATCTAAACTTGTGTACTCTGACGTTATTTATATATAGTTTTTTGAGGATTGCGAAGTTTGGGCCAATGTTAGTTAAGTTTACAGCTATGTTTATCATGTTCAAATCTTAGTCTATTTTGGCATTAATGGAGAAATATGACTGTTTTAAAGTCTTCAACTTTATATGTAGGTAAAGGAGATAATACATGAACTTTAGAATTTCCAACTTTAAACTCTCGTCATATTTAGTATGTTTTGGACTTAATGTTTACATTGAAGTTTGGCTAGGGACTTTCTGGTTATTTTTTGTGTCTAATATAAATGTTTATCCGTTGTTTATCTTCGACTTACAAACTTTAGGCAATAATGATATATTAGTATCTTATGTTTTGTATCACATGTTTCTCTTATCACTAATAAACTAATCCTGGTATTCTCTTGTAACTCCTTGACTCTTTATTCACACTTCCTCGTATGGTGGGTTAAGGTTGTTAGACTGGGATTTTCTCAGTTATGAAATTAACCTATATCAAATTCTAAATACTGAATCGATTATGTTTTTTTATTCTTCGTGTGATAAAACATATAAAATAGGATAATTTCGAACAATTTCGAACAATTTTTCTTGTTTTCGCCATTATTTTTAAGTTGCGGTAAAGACGTGGCAGTGATAAAAAAAAACGCGGTAAACAGTGAATAAAAAAGTCGCACAATCACAGTCGCAACTCTACACTGCCGCGCCGGGAGAACATGTTGATAAGCTCCCACGCATTCACACCGCTGCGAATTTATCAACGCGAATAATTCACGCCAGTCTGGAGGAACCCTTACTCATAATTATTTCATGACATAGCCCCTGTATTAAACACGACTGACTTTTATCTGCGACTGTATGTGGTCGTGACGTCACTAAAGGCAGAGGTGTTGCTGTTTGGAAAACATGTTAGCTCTCTGTACGCTATAGTTTAATGTTGGTTATAGAAGGAATAGGTCTATTGCTATTGCCATATATATATATATATATATGTAATCCTTATATATATAAGTAATCCTTATAAAAACTATTATATGAGTTTCATAAACTTCTTTATCACGTTCTTTAGTTTCTTCTTGAAAGTGAAACAACCTTGCATGCAGAAAGCTCCAAATATACAGAGAAGCGAAGTTGTTGAAGCTGAAGAGGTACGGGCCCGTAGCTTCAGCTGTGCTGTATCTATAGGCTTGACAATAGATAAGAGCCATCACGGCGCTGATCATCAGGATCGCGGCGAGGATGAAGAGCCATAGGGTCCGAGTGAAGGGATTCAGGTACGAGCCCCAATTCAAGGCACCGTTTTGTTCAGGCTGCCGGATGAAGACATTTTGGCTGGAACAAGAAAAAAAAAACAAAGAAAGGGGGACGTTAATTTATAATCGAACCTGTTCAACGGGGGAGGGGAGGATCGAAATATTTTGTTTTACCTACTTACTCACTCTATGGCATTAGGAACTCAAAAGTTCGTTGCCACACTTACAAAATTACGCCACCTATCCCTATATTGAGCTAGTTCTAGCCAGTCCACCTCATTACACCTTATCTCTTTCAGGTCCATTCTAATGCTATCCTATCATCTGCGTCTAGGTCTTCCAATTTTTATTTTGTAAATATAACCCGTTTATACAACGCAAGAGGTTTGAAATTGTTTTAAGTGATCTCACACCAGTGGTTATGAGAATAAAAGGGTCAGTCTCGTCTTGTCTGGTTTGTTGGAGGTAGGGAGGTTTAGGTTTTAATCTCGGATATAAAAAGGTAGTTTATTCCTAAATAGTTTCCAGCTCTCCCTCCACGTTAATGCAGGAATATTTACTCTAAGATCTACTATTCCGTCCTCCCAACCCAAACAGTAAAAATATTCAGATATCTCGGATGGGTTTTAAGACTTGGTCAACAGAAATAGTTCCAGGAACATCTCCATAGTGGGGGGGATGTCTCTTTCCTCAGTTTCCTACCTGGTGGATATGAGGGGCAAGGTGAATTCTGCTTCGTCCTTGTGAGCCCGACGCCGTACACCACGTTACATTGGCAGAGGATTTAAGTTCGTGGGGATAGGGGGTACATAATAATCATTTTCTCAAACTTCAACTTTAATATAACCTATATAATGTGGGAGGGTGCGGGGCAGGTTAAAGAGAAGTGACTCATCAGCAAACACATTTTTAGAACAGGAGCCAAAGGAGCTTTATGAAAATTTTATACAGCTTTAAGATATTTTGAGTTTATTTTTAAGTCAATTGTATTTCAGTTCTTACCCTCAACCAAATTATATTTTCTTGCCTTTGTGTGTGTGCCATAGGTGCGGATGGCGTCCGGGGTATCCGCAACTTAATATTATTTTAAGGACACGGGCAGTTGAGGGTTTGAAATTCTTTGTACTAGGCTCTAAGTGACTTCGTTTATTATACCATAACCTGCCTATATAGTACATTAATTATAAGTTTATTTGGGTATCTACTGACCAGTGTATTCAATATGAGCCTCCGTACTCACGTGAAATTCAGCTCCTGTTCCAAGAGACGCCAGACCATCCCGAAATATCCTCCGGCCACCGTAGTCCTGTTGTTCTCTTCCACAATGATGGTTATCTCTCTTACCTAGTTTAAACAAAATAACCACCATTCTACTTGTTTTAAGCTCTACTCGCCAGTTCGACAAAAATAGAGAACGGAATCTGCTTGAGTGGTGAAGAAAGTCACACGGTAACAAGAAACAACTGTTGACACACGATTCTCTGCAACAACGCCAAACGAGGTCAAAATGGCAAGCTCATTTGGTCTGGTTTGCTGGTGACTGGAAGGTTGGGATTTAAACCCTAGCCAACTGTACCGAAGGTGTTTTATCTTAGATGATATTTCCACGCTTTCTATTCACGTACATGTGGGTACATTTATTTTAAAACTCTATCTTCTTCCTCCTTATCACATTATGTGCGTAAAACAAAATGGGTGGTGAGACGTGGAGAAAAAGGAAAAAGTACTTCAACTAGAAACATCCAACTGCCAACACGTGTTTGTTTTTGAGTAGTTATACAGAGGCTGTACTAGTAAGCTACTTCTTCCTAATCGATTTCAAACCTAATCTTTGTGGATGAATGTATCAAGGTAGATTAAAGAATCGATAAATTAATCTTGCTCCACGAGGGGTGTGACTTACATCAAGGACTACTGTCCTCAAGATGATCCCCTGAAAATCTGTCCTCTTCTTGCGCGCCCTGCTCTCCACGTGCAAGGGACCCCCTTGTAGACTCCAGTTACCGAAATACTCTCTGGAGAGAGGCTCTCCCTCCGCCGTCCTATAGACCTCAGTGAGATGGACCAATGGGCCCAACACCTGCCCCACCAGGAACTCGCTGTCAAAAGGGATGTACGTGCCCTCCAAGAAGTCATCGACAGACATCTCATCGTCCTCTGGTAGCAGGAGCCATGTCAGGCTCTTTGTATTGATGACCTTGAACACCTAGGAGGGATTTAGAGAGCCTTTGATTGAATCTAGAAAGGTATTAATTAAAATAAATTTAACTGTTATTCTTTAATACGTATTACGTACTATGCCAAGATAATTAACGGCTTGTTTTAAGGGATAGGGATTTGGAAGGCAATATAGGGAGAGTGCAATCGTATAAACGTCGAGAGAATATGGAAAGAAGCACAGAGTGGTCAATCACACAGAGATACCCGGTCCCACCTTCTAACTCTAGTGCACTTAGCCGAGATTCGAACTTCGGCTTCCCTATTACTGGTGACCTAATATATTAATAGAATGCCACCTCAGACCAGTTGACAACCGGTTCGGGTGTCAATACATTACATTCTGGTTGAAAAAACTATCATAAGTATAACCTCTCCCATCCGCACCCGGTAATGACTGAAACTCGACCTTTCGGATCCAAGTAAGGCTCAAGATTCGTTCGGATAACTTTGCCGAGCTAGGCAGGAACTGAGGTAATAAAATGAGGTGTCATCTCTTGTAGATTCAACCACATTCTTGAAACAATATTTCAAATAATACACTCCACCTATGATTCTTCTACACTTCCTATCTTCCTTGGGTTGGCAGAGGGCTGACCATTTAATTTGGAGGCTCTGGGAAAATGGAATTTTGGGACCTTCTTTTACAAAAAATAATTAACTTAATTTTTAAACTTGTTTATTGACACTATATTTAAACTATGATAGCGAGGAAAGATGAAAAAAATACACTTTAATTAATAAGCTACATTATTTTTAACCAAACAATGCAAGAGCCACTTTTGAAAAAAGAAAAAGAACAGTCTTGTATGCACGTGTGTTATGACTGCGAGAAGATTTGCTATCTCAGAGAGGTATGTTTGGGGGCCCCCCAAGAAATGGATGTCTGAGACGAACAATCCTCTTGCAATCCTCACCCCTGAATGATCATACACTGTTGATTCAGCAACTCGCACAAAATTAACAGTTCTCTTTCAGTTCAACATCCTTCCAGTTATTACCTGTCGTAACGTCCGTTGCGTGTCCGTATCAGTTGACAAGAACACTTTCAGAGGTTTGTTTATAAATTCCCAGTAGTCTTCAATGTAAGGGATGACATCGTTTGGGTTGAGAACGGTCGCTGACACCTCTGACATTGATAGCCGCTTGAGCAACTCTGCAACTCCTTCAGAGTAAATGAACAGGTTGTCTAGAGATTAGATATGAACGTGTAAGATCGACAGCCAATCCAAAATCTATCTGTAACTACAACTATCTATTACAATTCATCTAGGAAGAGCCTTAGCTGACAGTTAGAAAAGCTACTAGTTCTACTTTCACGTATTCATACGTCAAATATATTCCCGCGTCCAGGTGGAATTTTTCAATTAATTTAAATTAATATTTTATTGCTGTCAACAATGATAAAATTTTACTATATTATTAGTGTTATTTTATTGATACAGATAATATCTGTCTAAGGTGACAGTCACAGATCACAGAACTTGATCCTTGATGTGTTAAAGCAAAGTGATTTTTCTAGCAGCCGGATAAGGCCCTCCACTAGGAAAATCGGACTGTACTAATGTTTATGTATTGTAATATTAAACTAATAATGACCACAAATATTGGATGAACCCATATAGCTAAACAAAAGTCTCAGATTTTGTTCCAATACTCAGGTGTCTGCTTACAAGTAAAACACATAACATACCGTCACATTCTACATCAATAGATATAATAAAACTGGTATGTGTACACATTCAAATTTTTGTGGAGTTTCTTCTTTTTTTCTTTTTTCTTTTTTTTGTTAGTATAAACGATGGGAAGACCAAATAAACCATTTTTATAATGGTTATTTATCTGTCTGTTTGTTTTCTTTCTGCCAGTAAAAGGTACTCATCGGATCCCTTATTTTTCCCGGAACAGGGTAAGATATATACCATCACGCTCTCTCGTCAGCGATAGAAGCAGTGCTGATAAAACCGGACGTAAGCAAGCAGTATACGTATACTCCATTCACGGTAGGAATTACTCTCTGAAAGGTCTTTTTTCCTACCATTATCCTACTATATAATAGCTTTCTGAGGTTGGGATTTAAACCCTAGCCAACTGTACCGAAGGTGTTTTATCTTAGATGATATTTCCACGCTTTCTATTCACGTACAGTACATACTTGCAGTTACGAAAATGTCCGTTGGTAGGATACCACAATTCAATTAATTTAAATTAGTTGATAAATGACACAATCATGGACACGGAGATCTAACCCGGGACCTTTGGCTTAGCACGCCAATACTCTAGCAATGAGCTCTCCAGGATTCGTCCCGAGTTCAAGGTAGTTTTTCCCTCATAGCTTAAGGCAGAGTCTGTGATGACCGTGGAAAAATCATCGGCTAACATGAGCCATCTTTGATTCCACAGAATCCTTCTATTCGGGAGGGCTGTTTTTCCGACAAGATTTTAACTAAAGCGAATTTCAATGAAGAGCCATCTCGAGTTGAAGATGGTTGTGGAAGGTAGCGGCTCAAAGTAGCCGATAATTCTCACACGTCCATCACAGACTTGGCCTTAAGCTATGAGTGATATGAGTGATTATGGAAGGAATCCGGCCTAGCCCTGTAGTAGAGAGCGTAATTAAACTCTTTAGATTCCCGCGTCTGGGTGCCATTTTTTCATTAATTTAAATTAATATTTTATTGCTGTCAACAATGATAAAATTTTACTATATTATTAGTGTTATTTTATTGATACAGAATAATATCTGTCTAAGGTGACAGTCACAGATCACAGAACTTGATTCTTGATGTGTTAAAGCAAAGTAATTTTTCTAGCAGCCGGATAAGGCCCTCCACTAGGAAAATCGGAATGTACTAATGTTTATGTATTGTAATATTAAACTAATAATGACCACAAATATTGGATGAACCCATGCAGCTAAACAAAAGTCTCAGGTTTTGTTCCAATACTCAGGTGTCTGCTTACAAGCAAAACACATAACATACCGTCACATTCTACATCAATAGATATAATAAAACTGGTATGTGTGCACATTCAAATGTTTGTGGAGTTTCTTCTTTTTTTTTTGTTAGTATAAACGATGGGAAGACCAAATAAACAATTTTTATAATGGTTATTTATCTGTCTGTTTGTTTGCTTTCTGCCAGTAAAAGATACTCATCGGATCCCTTATTTTTTCCGGAACAGGGTAAGCTATATACCATCACGCTCTCTCGTCAGCGAGAGAAGCAGTGCTGATAAAACCGGACGTAAGCAAGCAGTATACGTACATAGTGACCGGTGTTTGGTACTAGGCCAGCAACTTAATTTTGTTTGGCGCTCATTAGAGAGTGCTTCTTTAAATTTACCTTATTTTGGGTTACTTAGATAATAAATTTAAACTATTTCTTTTGGTGTGAATTGTAACAATGCCTCCATATATGAGAGCCAATATTGATAAAAGAACTGCCAAAATTGAAACTATTTTTGTGTTCTTTGCAACAATCCCTACACGTAAGAGAGCCATTGTTTATGTCCTTGAATTTACGTGTTTAATGTAGGTACTTTTTAAGCTATTTAATGGTTTTTGTGTTAATTATGTTTATTTAGTTCTATTTCTTAGATAGTAGATTTAAACTATTTCTTTTGGTGCGCACTGCAACAATGCCTCTATGTAAGAGAGACAATCTTGATACAAGAATTTCAAAAATTTACACCTATTTTCCCCCCCTTACTTCAGGTAGGGACAAGCGGTTAATATGTAGCGTTATTGACACGTAAAACTTTTACCTCGCTTCATACGTGTCTGAAATAGTGTATTTGGTAATTAAAATGATTCGCCCAAAAAAATGTTAATTTCACCTACTTTAAAGCTTGATTCACACGTTCGCCGAAAATAGAAAGCAGAATCTGCCTCAGTGGCACAACAATTCACTCGCTGTATGTTGACCCATGATACATTGCAACGCTAACTTAAAACAGCTGATTATCAACATGTTTTATTTTCTAGTGGATAAACTTATATTTTAGATCACTCTCTCGATGGACGTTTTCAAATTATAACGCTGTGTCTTGGCACAATCCAAAACATTGATAAACACGCTTTACATTAACGGGTTATTTCAAATCTCCTCACAACGGCCTAGGAAGCTGTTTGCTTGCTTCTGACTGTAGAGCGCATGCGTTGTCAAATGCGCATGCGCACTGATTTGAGATCGTTGGTTCTGAGATTTGATAGGTTATCTCGTGCTGAACATATCAGTCAGAGCTGACGAAGTAGAGATGAGTTTAACTTTAATGGGACAGCTAGCGCTGATGAGGTGGAAATCTGGTGATTGGCTTAGAGCTTGTCACGTGACCACGTTTCTGGCCTGCGGTAGTTTTTCATCGAACGTGTGAATCCACAGTAATGCGAGTGAAGCCATGGGCAGAAGTTAGTTGAATAAGATAACTGTTATTTTAAGAGTATTTTCCCAACTTATGTTTTACCAATTTTACTTTCGCTTGTTGATAAATAACTCTGAACATTTGTTTCTCAAATAAAAATTAATCTAAGGGTATTCTACTGATGTAAACTAAAATGTATACCCGAAGAATATTTATATTGAATAATAAAAGGGAGATAATGTATTCAAGTGCGGCTTACTGATAGCCGATTTTGGAAAATTCTGTTGCAAACTATATTATACTGAATGAAAAAGTGTTATTGTGTCGTACTAATGATTTTAATCCTTATCATAAAGAACAAAGTAATTGTTCTTGACTCACTTATATTGCAAGTTCCCGAACCGCAAATCAGGAACACGGCCGAGGATTTCAAATGCTCCTTCATGGCAGTCACCAGGCCCACGATATCAACTGTAGATATCTCGGATCTTAAGATAGCAAGATCTTGTATCGTTATCATCAGGAACAGCAATAATCGGGAAGTAGTTCTCTTCTTGTCGAAGTGTCTATTCATGCTCGTAACAAGATATAAGTTGTTACCTTTCCTAAGTTTGATTTGTAATTAATATAAGTAATATTTAAACTTTTTTATTAAAAAAAATATTTTTATATATTTATTCTAATAAACGCTGGTATTAGTTGTCTTTCCCGCCAGTCTAAGCATCAGTTTACCTATTTAACAGAATTATTACAACAAAATAGAGTAATGGGAATCTTTTTTTAAAATTTCAATTATTTTGTTCGACCACCAATATTGGTAACATTTTAGTTTATTATTTAGTTTATTATTATGACCACTTCTGTGGTATAGTGGTTAGAGCTCCTGGCTGCAGATTCAGAGGCACCGGGTTCGTTCCCCTATGATCCCAAAATGTATCTGTGGAACAGTAGATCTGGAATGAGGTCAAATTCAGCCTCGTGAGGACAAATGAGAAGCTACTTGAACAAAGAAGTAGCAGCTCTGATCTAGAAAGATGAGATTAAAGGCTAGAGGGCTTGTTGTGCTGATCTCATGACAGCTTTTATCCGCAAATGATGGCACTATAATCGCTAAACGGCGGCGGCCTCTCGGTGAGTACTGCTCGCTTGAGGGATTACACCATAGAGTTTATTATTATTATTATTATTATTATTATTATTATTATTATTATTATTATTATTATTATTATTATTGATACAATATGCCGCTGATGATCACATCTATTTTACGTATGAAGATTTTAAATTAACTTTACCGTGTTCTTACTGTTGGTATGGCTAGTCTGAAAAATCTGGATCTGAAATTTGAAAAATAAATTAATGCATTATTATTTTATTTTAACCAAGCAACACAAACAAACAAACAAACAAAATAAAAATTGTTTTTGTAGAAAATGGAGGGTAATGTTTTTGTCTAAATCAAGGATTATTCACACACTAAATATAAAATTTTATTTTCGTGGATGAAGAGAGCAAATCTTTACTAGACCTAGCGCAACACATCGCCAGATCCTTGATAAAGCTGTTAGGTTTTTATACTGTACATTTATAGAGCGTTTCGTGAACTTTTTATTCCTAAACTTCAACAAATATGGGATATGTTTTTATTTATCTCACCATCTAGATTCGTTGCCACATAAACATTTTAAAAAAACTTGTATTGACGTTGGTTGTGTTTAGTCTACGCCTCAAACTACAAACTGCCGTAAAAACTTTCATTTGGATAAATATTGTTTTACTTGAAATACTTTCCTCCAAACACCTCAAACACTGGTAAATATTATGTCATACTACTTGGATACATATTTTAAAAATAAATGTTATCATATACACATGTTAAGACAGGTATTTACGTTTTAGATATATTTTGAATGCTATATTTTATTTTGAAGTGAAGAGGGAAGAAGTATTATTAGAATTTGGTGATAGCTCGCGGGAAACAAAAATTATATCAAAAGATAATCTAATATTAAGAAATTAAATTAAGATTCGAGGTAATTATGTACATATCCAACATCTTAGCTCAGTTGGTAGCGTGTCTGTCTACCGAGATAAGGGTCCCGGGTTCGTTTCCCGGCACGGCCAAAAAAAAAAAATATTATGATTGTTGAAATGTGTGTTTACCCTCTCACAGTGTTGAATTAACGACCTGGAATTGGATGTAGTGCCTGTCCTAGTCTTAAGCCGGTTCGAATTCTTGTTGGCTGTACTGAGCTGGTGTTATTCCTAGATGGTTTCCCACTCTCCCTTTACGCTATTGTGGGTACATTTATTCTAAATTTTAGCTTACTCACCTTTACCCAATTAGTTTAAATGTGTGGATAGCTTGGATTGGTGGTAAGACGACGCGAGGCACGGCAGACAAGTAAACACTTGAACTTGTTAAATTGAAACAAAACCAAATCCAGTTTCGATCGTTTTTTGTTTAACCATCAAATATACAAACACTTTTAGTTGCGCGATTATACTTAGAGTATCTTAGTTGTTCTAAGAAACAGGTAATGATTTCTAGTCATCAACAAAACTTTAACTTTCTAAAGAACACAAGTGAAAACAATACACCGCGCAATGAATAATTATTCATTGTGTGTGGATCCGACAGGATGTAAACTTTATTTTTGTCTTATTAAAAGTTTTCACTTGTCCATTCAACAACTGTGAGAATTGTTATCGTTAAAACTTTGACCTCTCTGGAATGTGAACCATAGGCTTCCCGGAGGCGTTGTCTGAAGTTCAGTGCAGTAACGATTGTTTGAACAGGCATAGTAAATATGTTATTAGCTCAGAACTCTTTTCCATAATTATCGTTATTGATTTAACAGCACGTTCCTTATTAGATTGATCTTGTTTATAAGCGACGATAATACAGTGCTTTCTCGAAAATTGTGGCCTTTTCGTGCTGCATTACTACAGCGCTTTCACGCTAGCTGAAACATTTTTTGACAGTTGATAAATTAGGGTGGGCCATTTTTTCTACCGGAATCCTACTACACTCAAATAATTTAAGTTTTCATCCGCCTCGTAGTAGTTATTATAAATAGAAAGCGATGTAAATGAACTTCACTTTCTTACGCACTGGTGGACAATGGGTCTAGGACGTCAAGATCACAATTCACCGAACTTCCAGGGGGAGAGGTAGATAGTTTCAAATATCATATGGCTGCACTGGAAATGATTAACCAAGTGTTATTAATTTATCTCTGAATTTCTCATCCCCTCTCCATACAAATGTGGATACATTCCTCTAAATTCTACTTTCACTATCCCATTAGTGTAGCTAAAATCGGATAGCCAGACGGTTGCATAGTATTAAAACATTTTGGTGTTGAATGAACTAATAAAATCAAAACTTAACTTATAAAAGTGAGAATCCATATTTGTGAGCCAGAGGGGTTGGGAATTGGTTTTTACAGTCCGATTTTCAAAGAAAGGGTCTTATCTGACAGCTAGAAAAGCTAGTAAATCTACAATCGTCTATTAGTGTCAGGTCATATGATCTGAAACTATAAAATAACACTGATGATTTAATAGAATGTTATTGTTGGCCACAAAATAGTGTTTGTATTTCAAAAGGCCCTTCTAATTAAAATTGGACTGTAGTAACTTTTCTATTGTCATACAAGACCAAAGTTGTCATGAAGTGGCTCTATATTGGTCAATTGATTCAACCAGCAATTATTTAGATTTAATCAAGGTATGTCCACGATTGATGGTGGTGTTGGAGGGAGGGAGGTACCTTATTATTTCTACATATAAAATTCTTTAGGAAGTATTAGGAGACTAAAAAATACCAAGAGGTAAAAGGGATCATATCTATATATTCCATTCATTAAATCACAGATGGCTCTGTCAGTCTTTTTATTTTGCTTAGTTTATTGCTTGCCACAAACAATTATGTTGTGATGTATTATTATTATTATTAGCACCGCGTCTTACTACCCGTTCGGGTTACACGCACTTACGCTAATGTGTAATGGTAGGGTGATTGTGAGATGAAATGGAGGACCTACAGTTTAACGTGGGATCCGAACCACGGTGGAGGCCTAGCATTCCATACATTCACGAGTTGTGATTAATACACGTCTTGTCAGATGTGAAGGAAGGGTTTGGCAATCAGATAAATCTGTGCCAGGACCGAGGATTGAACCCCGGACCCCCAGTACTTTGTGACGTATTAGAATAATAGATAAATTAGGATACGTACTAAAAAATACCAATCAGCAGGCCTACCTATTATGAAAGTGAACACTTATAAATATAATTAAATCTCAGAAGGCTTTATCAATAGTTTGTTTTATTTATTCTCTCTTAAATGAGAATAATTTGTTGTAAATATAACATTAATATGTTTTCAAGAATATGTACTGGTATTCAAATTGTAGGTCTGCCAAAGTATATAACATAAATGAAACAATGCAGGCCTATAGTTAAAAAATTTGAAATTAAGCTAGAATTGGAAAAGCCTCAGCATAATTGGATTTTTTTATGATTGCAAAACTGACATTAAACATTCATCAATATTCTAAAATCTAACTGAATCCACAAGATTTTTATTGGGTTAAATTGATATTTGTAAAACTATGATTCAACAGATCAATTTTGTATTATTTCAACCAAATTTAGTCACTTTCACAGTGGCGTAACAAGAAACCTTGTTAACGGGTGTAGGCGGTATTTCTTAATATCAATACAGTATTATTATTATTATTATTATTATTATTATTAGCACCACGTCTTACTACCCGTTCGGGTTATACGCACTTACGCTAATGTGCAATGGTAGGGTGATTGTGAGATGAAATGGAGGACCTACAGTTTAACGTGGGATCCGAACCACGGTGGAGGCCTAGCATTCCATACATTCACGAGTTGTGATTAATACACGTCTTGTCAGAGGTGAAGGAAGGGTTTGGCAATCAGATAAATCTGTGCCGGGGCCGAGGATTGAACCCCGGAACCCAAGCACAGAAGTCTGACACCTTACCCCTAGACCACCAGGTCATCATCAATACAGTACTTTTCTAAATTTCTGTGGTAAGAATGTTGTTAAATTTTACTTTATAATATTAGATCTTGTTTTATGCAACCCTGAACTTAAAAAAAACTGGCTTAACAATTCTGTCTGTAGGCCTAATCAAGGCTACAATCTTAAAGGATCGATGGATTTCGTTCAAACTTGTTATTCAGATGTAATGTGTGTCATCTCAAGGTGAAATCGTGATTGTGATTATTTCTCTATGATTAAGATTTATTTAATAAGTTAAATATATATTTTTGAAAGTCAGTTTAGAAAAAAAATTATTTATCAATAATTTTGCTCAAAATGTATATATGAGGAGTGTTTAACATGATAAATAACACTGTATACATACTTGTTTTTTGGAGAAAAATAATTTTATTTAAGAGTAGTTTCCAAATAAATGATTCTTGGAAATTTGTTTTGTTTTTTAAATGGCTCCAACTATTTTGTTCAAAATTGATATTTATGGACCGTTTCATTAAAATCTCAACATTTATGTTTTTTGTTTAAGAGTATGGATTTCTGATTTTTGAAAATATGAGCTTTTTTTTAAAAGTGGTTCTAACGATTTTTTTCAAATTTACTAACTCTAGTGTGTTTTACATAGTAAATAACCAAACATTTGTTTTGTGTGGCCACATTTATTTACGGGCAATTGACAAGTAAATGATTTTTGAAAATTTTAAATTATTTAAAAACAGTTAACATTTCAAATTTAAATCTAATAAGTATTACATATGAGTAACAAATAATTTTTTTTCTGAGAAGAAGTTACTATTTACTGGCCGTTTACTGACAGGTTTTTTTAATGTTAATAAGCTATAATATTATTAAAAACAGGCCCGGCATGTTGCAAGGGTTTCATGCGCCCCGGTTATAT
The DNA here is from genome assembly GCA_902151455.1 of Timema bartmani. Classification (NCBI taxonomy): domain Eukaryota; kingdom Metazoa; phylum Arthropoda; class Insecta; order Phasmatodea; family Timematidae; genus Timema; species Timema bartmani. The sequence continues at coordinate 16,556 of CABFWB010005075.1, forward strand.
TCTGTATCATATAAATAAGCCGCACCTTCTGCGTGACGCAAAATAGTACAGTAATGAAAGAATGCCAAAATATGAAATAAAAAAGTAAAAGAAAATTAAAGGAAAAAAAAGGTGGTGACCTCCCATATAACAAAGTCCCACCCCCCTTCATAAATGTATGCAATAATATTATATCTTGTTCCCTTACTTTTCTCTTAAATCTCAACTCCATTAAAACCCCAATAAATACAGTCAACTCGCAATTGTCGAAGCCCTGCTTATCTCAGGCTTCGTGTTAACTGAGGCACTCATTCTGTCAAAGTGTCCAATTTTAACACAATATTTATACAATAGTTAAATACGTTATACAATAGTTTTTTACTTCAACTTATATACAAATATTCTGTATAACTATTATAACTAGTATAAACTATAAAGTATCATCCGAGTTTTTTCATATCTGAGGTAGGCTCGGTCCCAATTACCTCGGTTAGTCGCGAATCTACTGTAGGCCTACTTAAAAAAGTTAATAATGATGACACACCTCCTTTAACCATAATCTTAAGTGCAATATAAAGGTCTTATGATTGTCTAACAGATAGCAGCACTAGCTCAATTTGAGTTAATTTGGACTTCTCCCCCTTTATACCATCATCATCAACAACTGTTTCCATCCTGTGGCTGGGTCAGTTTAATAAAATGTCTCCATCTTCCTCTATCCTTCCACCACTATTACTTCTTAAATTGCTTCCATTCTTCTCCTCTCCCTTGCACACTTTGTTATCTGCTCCTCTTGTCTCTTTCTTGGCCTCTCTTGTAGTCTTTTCCCTACATACGTCAATTCCAACATTTTCTTCTCTCCTTTTCCATCCTCACTACATGTCCATACCATCTCAGTCTTGCTTCCTCTACTATCTCATGTACTCCAACATCCTCATTACATGCCCATACCATCTCAGTCTTGCTTCCTCTACTATCTCA
>CABFWB010005075.1:18271-49924 GCA_902151455.1 Timema bartmani
GTCTCTTACACACCTATATAACAACTCTCCATAGCAGGTCTCTTACACACCTATAGAACAACTCTCCCTGCTGTCCTCTTCTCATTAGATCCTCAAACTTCCACCTTTCTCCTCAATTATGCCTCCAATATATTTCATGTTCTGTACTTTTCTCAGCTCTAAAACATAATGGCTTCCATTCTTTCCTCCCTGAGTTTTCTTGCCACTTTGTTCATGACCGTTTCCATTGCCATTTCAAATAGTTGTGGAGAAAGGGACTCCTCAACTTCACTCCATTTATTTTACCATGTACCCTTTAAATGTTATAAAACCATAAAATGTGATTAAGTTGTTTATCAATCTTTAGAAATTTAAATGTTATAAAATCATAAAAGGGATTACATTGCTATTCAATTTTTTCTTTAAATATTCCTTGTACTATATAAAAGATTTAGGTGGTTTTCTTTATTTAGAAATAAATAATTTTTATTTTTTTATTTAAATACTTTTTTCAACACTAAATGAATTGTATTTTGTTGGAATGTGGTCCTAGGACTCTTGGCCCTCCTCATCTACTGCGGGAGTAACCCCATAAATCATTCGGCCACCGAAATGAGTAATTACTTTGTAATTAATAAATTAAACAAGACATATTTCTAAAATGCCAAATTTTTGTGATCCTCAATCAATATTGGTGTTCGAAAGTGGGCTTCCTATAAAAAATCAGGGTTTACTTACTGCATAAGCTTTGTATTCTTAAATCAATATAATTTTTAGTTTTGTGCGCACACTCTATATACTTAATCAATAGCTATTGTCAACGAATGGGTAAGTATAACACTATTCTCTATCAAATTTTAGGAGCAAATTCTATAAACAAAATCAAAGTTTCAATCATTTTATTCTTTGTTTAGTGTCTATAGTTAAAATAAGGATAGCTTTAAAGTTGTATATAAAATAAGTGTTTAGAAAATGGTGACTATTTTCGTTACTATCATTGATATTTTCAATCGATTCATACATTGATGTTCATTTATTTGTCAACCTGTGCTAAGTTCTCTGTATCTGTCTGTAATGACAGTCCTTAAGTTGGAGATGTAAGAAACGTGAGAAAAAGTCAATGTTTTTGCAGTTTTTATAGCAAAATATTTTTTTGGTCAAAATAAATCTAATATTGCTTTTATACAAACACAGTTTAATTTTCTTCACATGGTGACATCAACAATAGTTGTTAAATATCTGTCATGGGAATAGTGTCATTATCTAACAACCTTTTTAAATGAAGAGGAAAAGTGTTCATGAAATTTCAAGACACTCTTGACAGATATTCAAGAACTGTTGAGGTCACCACGTGAAGAAAATTAAACTCTATGAACTCTATGTTTATATAGAAGCAATATCTGATTTATCTTGACCAAAACAATGTTTTGTGATATAAACTGTGAAAACACTGATCCTTCACTCGCGTTCCCTGCATTCCCACTTTAATAAAGTTCAGGTTGATCGAACTTTTATGGAGTGCTATGGACTAAGGACTTACAAATAGACACACTATGAACAGAGCACTCTAGTACTGTAGAGTCACTTCTTACGGATTATGGACCTTACAGATTCAGAGTATGTACACTAAACGTTAAAATCATAATTTTTTTACATTGTTAAAAACAGATATTTCACTGAAAGACAGCCACTGCCAAAATTATTATTTGTGACTCAAAGTTCAATACCCTCGTTTAATATATATTTCAATTCACAAACGGAATTATATATTTTACCAATGCAATTATTCATACCATAAAAAGCTTACACATGGTAGTACATACTTTTAGATACAAAGATTTGTAGACTATATTATATATATACATATGACTGTCAATAGGAAAAGGGACCTTATGTTCCCAGATCAAATCGTTCAGGAGAGACATAAAACAAATTTAGTGTAAAAAAAAATTTTTTTTTAATAATCTTTTTTTCTTTCTGCGCATGTAAAACCATCTATTATTTAATTACTTAATAGATAAAGGCTAGGAAATTGTGTTAAAAGAGACTAATGTCACTTTAAAGAAAAGGGACCTTATCTTCCCCAAAGTAAATCTTATTGGGGAAGTTAAGGTCCCTTTTATATTTGTTTCAGCTCACTTACAATGAGATTTTATTTATAAAAGTTTTCCCCATTGATTTAGTGAGAAATTCTCGGTTTGAAAATATTCAGGTTGGCTAACCTGCTTTGAAAACAACTGAGACGTGAGAATTGATTTGTTTTGTGTCTTTGGTAACCAGCCAGCAACTGTTCTAACAGAAGTTATATTGTAACATAGTCCCAATCACAGTATTATTGTTCTAACCTCCACACAATTTTGCAGTTACAAATCATCAATTATTTGATTATCATTATGTTATTTTCAAAGTTAGTGAAATTTTAAGGGTTTGGCCAGACTGACAAGCGAGTGAGTGACAGTGACTGTGTGGCCAAACTGGTGAGCGAGCGGGCGCGTGATTAGCAGATAGCTCTTGATCGTTGTTGACGAGGAGGCAAAGGTTCGAATCTTGGCTCAGTGAACTGAGGGTGGTTTTTGACAAGTGATTTATTGTTGTGGTTTTCCCATCCTCTATCCGCGCTAATGGCGATCCTTATTTGTAAAGGCCTACTTAGATTATAATATTGAAGTATTTTAACATATCTGTTTTACATATATATATCTATATATTTATACATATAGGTATGGTTTATTATCTTACCAATTAAATAAGACCTTTAGTAGCAAGTGGACTAAACCTATTGATAACTATAAAAATGTCAAATATCATGTCAAATTGATAAGTTTTCCTAGCACTCAATGAACCAACATACAATAATATAGCCTAGCACCTGTAAACTAGACTGTACCAGGTCGAGCGCGTGTGATTGAAAAATAGAACCAGTTCTATCTTTCAAGCATGCACGCTAAGTCGCTTGCTCGGTCGCTCGCTCCAATCTGGCCGCCTCTCATTACAACCAATGTGTTCTATTTTATATTTTAGTCACTTGCTCACTCAGTCTGGCCATACTCTAAGACCATTACTGCATCCAGAATAAAATGTCACATCAAAGTTAACCAAAAAAACTTTAATATTGCTAAATAAAATGCAAGTTTTCTTATCCTTAAAGTTATCCTTAAAGTTAAACTTTAACCTTCATTTCTGAAAAACTGTTTTTTTTTTTAAAAACTTGATTTTTAATAATCAATAACATTTCAACAGATTCTATAAGAAAACATCAAACCTCAATTTTGATTTCTGGAAGATAAGGTTCCTTTTTCAATGGACGTTCACATATAATATTTTATATTTTAAACTAAAAGACTTCACAAGAGAGTATCGTTAGACTTAGCCTATTTAATTTTAATTAGTAACTTAATTCCAATCTGAAACTAGCCTGCAATTTAGAAAGCAACACTATTTAGTATAGGGCAACCCTCTAATTCATAAATGTCCAGTAATTCAGATTAGATTTTAGGATGTTCCCCCACCTTACTCCCTTCCCCTAATCCCTAATTTTAGATACTCTTTGGGACATATCCCTAACTATCAAGAGTAAGATCCTTGACTTTTGTGATTCTCTGCTTTTTAATGTATATCTTTCATAAGACACCTTTTAACCATGAAAGTAACATGTGATTAATCTTTAGACAAAGACATACCATTTCTGAGAAATTTTAGTTTGAGTCTTATTTGACGAGACAGATCGTAAAGCCATTATAATGAATGATGAGTCAGTCCATTTATTTGGTTTTTCTGGTTTCTATAAGGTCTGGTCTTAGCTATATATTTTTAATTTTCATAGAAACACACAATGAAATAAATAGAGGATTAGTAGACAAAATTTTTTCTAATTTTCAACAAACAAATTATTTGCAACCAACTCACTGGATGTTGAACTTAGTAGCTACCCACACTATAGAAAAATATAAATAATTTGGACCCAATGGAATTAAACTGGGTTGCGAGATTTAAAGGGAATTTGGGAACGAGAATCAAAATAAAAGAACTAGAACCATCAAAATGTTGTAACCGACACATCAGGACTACAAACTATAGTACCGAATGCTCAACAAAAGGTTATTGGTGACTTAGGATGAGGGATAAATGATCACAAGGTTAATCCTAGGAATGGTTGGTTTATAAAATACATTAATTTGTAATATTCTGATCAATTTATTAACTTGAAACATAACAGCAAACAAAAACTGTTTTTTTTTTTTCACTAATTCTTTTTTACTTTTTTCTTTTTCTCACTTTTATTAGTAGATTCACTTTTTTTGGCAGGTTTACTTTTCCTTGAGAAAACCACACGAAATAATATTCTCGCGATAAGATACACAACATAGATGATAATGACAATTCCTGCAAGAAGTACTGCAATGACATCTAGCAGTAAAATTTGGTACCAAGGGAGATCAGCTGCGGCAGATCTTAGATGTTGCGCTCCTTTATGTCTGATGATGTATTCTATCCAATAAGTGGCGGTGTCCATTGCAGATAAGGGGCGGTCACGGAAAGCTCTGGCTACTTGTTTAGCGTTCTCTGAATAGCTGTATTAAATAAACAAAGGGATCAGGTAGTTAAATAATTGTGAGCTGGATCAGTGTGCACAGACTAAACATCAGGACTTGTCTAGTCTGGTTTCTGGTAACTAGAAGGTTAGGGTTTGAATTTCTACTGGGGGTATTTAGGGCAGTTTTAAACACCCACTCTTCCTCTACGCATAGGTGGGTACATTTCTTCTAAATTATATCAAAATTCATACACCATTAGCATAATTAAATGTGGATAGCTCCTAGTAAGAGACAGCCACAAAAAGTAATAACAAGGCAATTGGTTTTTTTATGAATAGCACACACAACACCAAAGAAATGTGTATAACCCGGACAGGTGGTAAAGCATAGTGCTAAAAAAGCTCCATATTCTGCGATGGGAAGTTAATTTTAAAATTAATTTGGGATCACCCGTTGTCTTAGAAGTGTTAAAAAAAATTCAATATATTTATCCATAAGGCAGTTAAATTTGATAATCATTAGATTAATAACTATAACCATTATTACAGACTGCCTCGGTGGTCTAATGGTCAGAGTTCCTAGATACAGAGGTCTCGGGTTCAATCCCCGGTGCTTCCAGATTTTTCTGTTAAACAGTGGGTCTGGAACAGGGTCAAACAACTCAGCCTTTTGTGGCCAAATGAGGAGCTATCTTAATAAAGAAGAAGCGGGTCCGGTCTAAAAAACTGAGATTAACCGCCAGATAGTTCATTGTATTGACCACATGACACCCTCTATCCGTCAATGTTGGAACTATCTTCGCCAACATACGACGGACAATCGATCGATATAGCTCGATTGCAGGCTGACACCATAGAGTTTAACCATTGTTACTTTTTTTGTTTATTAAAACAGTGGAGAAGAATAATAAAGCATTCAGAAGGAGTTTTAAGAATAAGAATGAGACATAGGAAGAATATAGGGAGAAGAAAAGAGCAAAGAATATGATATGGGATGCCAGGAAGAATTGTATTGACAAATGGACAAAAATGCTGGAAAGGGATGTGGAAGGAAGGAAGTAAGAGGGTGTTTTATAGCCATGTAAGAAACAGGATGAGAAATAAAAGACAAGAAGTTAGAATGATGGAGGAAGAAGGAAAAACAGTGAAGAGAGGAAAAGAAGAAATGAAACTATGGATGGGATATTGTTAAAAATTGTTCAAACTGGAAGAAAAAAGGTATGAGAGTGAAGCAAAAGAGCTTGAAGAACTATGAGAAGAGGAAGTAATGAGTCCCACATGGAAAGAGGTGGAGGATGAATTAAAGAGGATGAAAAAAATCCCCAAGTGTGGAAAAACTGACCCTGGAAATGATAAGAGCTACAGGAGAAGTAGGGATAAAATGATTATAGAGGCTGCTGAGAGTTAAATGGAAGGATAGCAAGATATCAGAAGATTGTGAGAAGGGAATTATAAAATTGATTTTTAATAAAGAAAATAAGAAGAGGTGTACAAATTATTGGTTAATAACACTAATGTACCACTTTACAAAAATATATAAGAAAATACTGGAAAATAGAATAAGAAAGAAAATAAAAGTAAGATGGAGAGAGGAACAACAGAGATTTAAGGTACAGAGGTCTGCAATATGACTGATCTTTACAATACGACAGCTGATGGAAAGAAGGTATAAATTTGGGAGAGACTTGGTAGTGCTATTTAGGATGTGGAGAAGGTATATGATAGTGTGGATAGAAATAAAGTCTGTAAAGCGATGGAGGAGGCTGGAGTGGAAAGAGTTGTAATGAGAGTAAAGTGAGTGAAAGTAAAATGAGGATAACAGTTGTGTTAACAAAGAAGGGGTGGACAGAATGGTTCCAAATGGAAAATGGAGGGAAGCAAGGGCGTACTCTTTCACCATTACTATTTGTTATGGTAATGGAAATAGTCAAGAATAAAGTGGCAGGAAAAATCAGGGAGGAAAGAATTAAAGCCATGATTTTTGCTGATGACTTAATGGTATGGGGGGAGAGGGAAAAGGAAGTACAGGAACATCTACATGAAAGGAATGAGGAAAAAGAGTGTTAAGTTCAATTTAGGGAGGTGAAATGATGGTAATGGAAAAATATAGGAAGAGGATAAGCCCTAATAAAGCTATAAAGTGTGATGGAGTAGATCTGAGAAAGGTAAAGAATGTAAATTATCTTGAAAGCGTGATTGAGGTGAAAGGTGGGAGTAGAGAGGATCTAATAAGAAGAGGGCAGAAGGGAGAGTTGTTCTTTAGGTGTGTAAGAGAACTGCTATTGAAAAGAGAAGTGCCCTTGAAGTGTAAGGAAGTGTTGTACAGGGTGTACTTTGAACTCATAGTCACACATGCAGCAGAAACATGGACATTTAATGTAAAAAAGACTAGGAAGGTGGAGGTCATGGGAATGAATTTTGTGAGGAGCATGTTAGCTATCTTGAGAGGGGACAGGATAGGGAATGAAGTTATCCAGGAAAGAGTTGGGGTACAAGGAGTACATGAGATAGTATAGGAAGCAAAGCTGAAATGAGGACGGAATAGAAGATAATACTAAAAAGAATTATGAAAAAGAAGAATATAGGGGGGAAAAAATCACAAGTGAGACCAATAAAGAGATGGGAGGAGCAGATGACAGAAAGTTTGCAAGTGAGAGAAGAAGAATGGAAGCAATTAAAGGAAAAAGAATGGTGGAAGGATAGAGGAAGATGGAGGCAATTAACTAAACTGGCCCAACCACAGGCTGGAAACAATTGTTGATGATGTTTATTAAAGACATTAAATTTTGTGTACAAAAATGTAAGAACTATATTTTCAAATCTGCCAATAAAAATTCTTTACCACTGAATTAATTAGTAGTTGCTAAGTAGTTAAAGGCACTATATGTATATTGCACTTGATCGCCAAACTACAAAGAGATCAATTTGTTTGACAATCAAGTGCAATGGAGATAGTTTTCCACTCTCTCATCAAAATAATTTAAGTTTGTTTTATCTTGGCTAATTACCTAGATTAAGTTGTTAATATTCTCAGAGTTAAAAGGTTGTTTTCTACCAATTCTTACTGCCTATCAGGATATATATAACTAAATTTTGAAGGAGTTGGGATAAGGTAAAAATGTAGATTAAATGCACCCACATTTGTGTGGAGGTAGAGTGAGAAACCATTTTGTAAAAACAACCCTAAGTTCACTTGGCTGGGATTTGAACCCTGATATTCCTGTCACCGGCAATCCAGTCTATTGCAAGACTGATTCCTCTTAGATCTCACAACCACTACTGTAGTGGGTTAAAGTTTTTTTTTTATCTTGGTTATTTCAAAAGTGTCACATATGTAATAGATTGATTGCCCCAACATACATTTGTGTATTTGTATCAAGCTGTGAAACCTATCAGAATTAAAACATATTTTATAGCCACTTAAGGATAACATATAACTCAAGACTAATTTGATTTGACAAACTCACTAATTACCAAACGTGTTAGAATATTAGTCTCACCTAGGATCCTCCAGTACCATCCTCAGAGCGCTGAGCACAGCCTCCTTGCTGATCTCGTTGTAGTCAAGCTTCACAGCAATACCTTTATCGACAAATGTCTTCACGTTCATCTTCTGATCCCCAAAGAGAGGGATGGCCACCATAGGAACACCAAAATAAGCTGCTTCCATGGTGCCCATCAGACCGCCATGTGTGATAAACACTTTTACTTTAGGGTGGCCTGGAAGAAAACAACAATACACTCAGCTCACAGCTGTTGTAAAGGATCTTAGAGATAGAGTAATGTTTAATTCTGAACTGTCATACCCACACCGGCGGGCAGGTCAACAAAGACGTCAGTCTTGCAATATACTGGGCTACATATGAGAATGAGGTTTGGATCTTAATTGGGTTTACAGAGATTGTTAGCTAAATGGTTTTCCACCCTCGTTCTATGCAATTGTGGGTACATTTATGCTTAAAGCGCACGTTGTCCACAATGTCATTTATCGCAATGGTGAACAATGTGCAACTCAGAGTACCGCCCTGAGGCACCCCATTTTCTTGAATAAAATCATAGGATTAGGTGTTGTTTAACCTTACCCGGAAGTGTCTATCTGACATAAAATTATCAATAAAAACCGAGAGGTTCCCCCGGAACCCCCAATTAAAAAGTGTCTTTAAAATGCCGTACCGCCAGAGGGTGTCGTACGCCTTCTCCAATTCAAAGAAGATAGCCAAGAGGTGTTGTTTATGGAGGAAGGCGTCACAAACTGCTGTCTCAAGGTGAACAAGATGATCCATCGTGGATCGGTTACAAAATGTATAGTTAAAAAAGGAATTTGTTAATTAATTAAATATTTTAAATATAAAACAAAGACTTCCTTTTAATTAAAATCATCATCATCATCAACAACAACTGTTTCCAGTCTGTGGGCAGGTCAATTTAGTAAAATGCCTCCATCTTCCGCTATCCTTCCACTACAATTCTTCCTTTAATTTATTCCATTCTTCTCCTCTCACTCGAATACTTTCTGTTATCTGTTCCTCCCATATCTTTCTTGGCCTCACCTGCGGTCTTTTTCCCACATACAGTAGAGTCTCGCTTATCCGACATAAACGTGCCGGCAGAAAGTCGGATAAGCGAAAATGTCAGATAATAGGGAGGAATTAATAAAAAAAAGCTTACTAAACATCAAACTACATTATAATTTTACAAATTAAGCACCTAAACATCACGTTTTACAACAAATCAATAGAAAAAAAAATGCAATACACAGTAATGTTGTAAAGTAATTTATGTATAAATTTAGCATCAAATTTGTGTTGTAGTTAACGCTAAGAATTAACTGCAAATAAATATAGAATTGAATAAAATGAACTTAAAGTAATAGCATTGTCGGAAGTTAAATCCATAAAAATTTCAGTACTGTGATGATCATACTTGGGTAAATTTCAGTAAAAACTGCTTCACAACACAACTACATTACTTACGTTAACACCCACCCACGTAAACATTGCACAGTAACACACAGTAAACCGATCCGCATACAGTAACATACTGCACTGAGCGACCGTTAGGAAAGGCGAGATATGACCGACATGTGCGCACCTCTAGTGTTCAGTCGAGGCAACTGAGTGGCTGCGGTACACTCAGGAGCTGACAAGCAGCATTTATGTTTTTAATTTAGGGGTGTCGGTTAAGCAAATGTCAGTTAAACGAGACTCTACTGTACTTCATTTCCAACATTTTAATTAATTAAACTATACATAGTTAACAAATGACACATGGACATGGGAATCAAACCCGGGACTTTTAGCTTAGTACATCAATGCTCTACCATTTAACTATTCAGGAACTGCCTCTTGATCAGGGTAATGCTTCAGTCATAGTTTAGGGTAGAATCTGTAATGGACATGTGAACTAATCGGCTCCTACAGCCATCATTGAACCAGAGTACCCGGTGAATAAGGATTAGCTGTATCCATAGCCGAAGTTAATCTCCCCTATGACTTTCTTTCGTGTTTGTTTTTCTTTGAAATATAATTTGTGTTATTTAGTTTATTAAACTTTGCAATATAAAAACCTACAACTATTTGTTATAAAAACTAAGTGTTATTATCACTCGAGTTATTACTAGCAGCTAAGTAATGGAAAGGGACTGCATGGCCAACTTACTTAGAATCTCAAGCTGTGGCATCCACTTGGCAATCTTGACGTTGTCGGGTTTGTCCGGCATGTTGTCCGCCTCCCACTTCCACAGCACCTTCTGCGGGAGTTGGGCGAAAGCTTGGAGCAGTCCCAGCCGTTTTTCTTCAGGGAATGAATCAGAACGTACAGTGGAACCCAAACTCAAGTAAATCACCCCATGCTTGGCACTGTCCAGGAACTCTGCGAATTCCTGATGAGAAAACAAACACATTTTAAATTATGTTGTGCTGACCACATGATACCCTCTATCTGCAAATGTTGGCACCATCATCGCTAACGGTAGCGGCCGCTCAGTCAGTATAGCTTGATTGTGGAATCGCACCATGGAGTATTTTTTTATTTGTAGCAATGGCCTTCAAACATTTTGCGGCCTGGGGCCCAGCCAAGCCTTAAAATAATGAGGCGAGTGCAATATATTATTTTCATTAAAAATTATAGTTGGACATTAAATAATACGGTAAACAACATATTTTATATTAACTATAATAAGAGAGAAAAAAGTTGTTTTACATGCAGTGGTGTATCAATCATATGTCTGGACTTTGGGCAAAAAATTATGTGGGCACTCAGCTAGTCCTTTCGAAAACACAAGATTTAATTTTAGCACCGCGTCTTATTACCCGTTCGGGTTATACGCTTGAGTACTAATTATACTAATAGATTAGGAATTGGGAAGGTCGAATTTAGAGGAAGTGAACCCGCATTTGCGTGGAGGGAGAGTGGAAAACCATTTAGGAAAAACCACCCCAGTTCACCCGACCGAGATTCGAACTTCGATCTCCCCGTCCTCGGCTGTCTAGCTCAACACGACTGGCACGTTAGCCAACTACGCCACCGAGGCGGGTGAAAACACAAGAGAAAGGGCATCACACCGCTAAAATTAAATTGATAGATAAAAGTATGTATGCCCTAGGCCTATGCTTAAATAAACCAGTTGGTATGTTAGTCGCAGGTACACACAAATGGCTAAGCAACAACATCGCATCCGCAGGCATTGTTGGGGACCACTGCTATATGATATTTGTGTGTAAACAAACTATAATATAATGTTAGTGATGTATTTTGTGAATTTAAAAACAAAATATTTCGAGAATAAATTTAATTTATCCAGGATGGAGCAACTTGTGATAGTCACAAAACATAAAAACTCAAAGATCTTACTTTTGATAACTTTTTTGGTTCACCGAGGTGTATTCCGCCAACTTCAACCACAGCTGGGACGAAGGGCCGAGGATGAAATAAAGAGAAGTGAGTGTTAACAAGATGAAGACTCGTGTTCCTCGCTATTTCTTCCAATGGTGGAAGAGAATCTCCAAAATATTTCCTGGCCACCTGTTCACTCTTGTAGCCCACTAAATATTTGTATCCAAGTTTAATTGGCACAATGGCCACTGTGTTCAGCAGCCTCTCGTAGAAGTTCATTTTGTCAGAGTGGGCCAAGAAATGGACCGGGATGTAGGCGGGATTGTCGGGGTTCCCAAATCTCTCTTGACCCCATGGCATCGGGTAAGAGGTACTAACAGCCACCAATGGCGCTTGAAATTTGTGAGCAAAGCCGAGAAAACATTCAGTGTTGAATAATTCCATGATGACAAGGTCGAATTTTTGATTTGACTTCAAAAATTCTTGTATCTTTGGAAATGATAATGTTGCTTCACAGTTTTTGATGCCGTAGGTGTAAAGTACCCACAAAGTGAGAAAGGGAGTGCCCCCTCCAACCATATCTAAGGAGAAAGATTCTACTATGTTATCCATGGATCCAATCAAGCTAATATCTTTATAATTGGCCACAGTTTTAGATTGCGGAAAGTGACTTATGACAACCACTTCGTGACCTCTGGCTGCCAAACCTTTCATTAGGACCTCGTCCATAATGAAATGGCTCTTGGCCAAATGAGGAAACACTCCTAGGATCCTGGCACCATCTACGCGGCAAAATGAAATTGTCAATGTCAACAGAAAAATGTAGAAGAAATTACGATGTGTTTGTAACATCTGAAACAAATAAAAAAATATGCAACATTATAATTTCATAAAGTCACTCAACATCCTTTTGGTTACACTCTAAATATTCTACTCAACTAACTTGTACTGCTGTAACAATAGTTATTAATTTATTATTTATATTCTATCATTATTGTTGTTGTTCATTACTGTTATTATTATTATTAGTAGTAGTAGTAGTAGTTGAACTAGGGTCCTTTATATAAGTGATTCCCAACTTTATGAATTAAGAGACCAGAAAAAGTAAATGGTTTCCTATAAAAGACCAGCAAGGTAAAGGAATTTGGGGCCAACCCCATATGTTTCCATAACAGGCCTAGATTAGGTTAAATCTAGATTCTTAATTTTATTTCACAAACAATTCCTATTTACAAATCTTTGCCAAATTTTTTGTGTGAGAATCTTTGAAATTGTGGCCTGTGTGTAATAGTTACAACAGTTTTCAGGCTTATCAACAAATTTGATTACCGGTACTACGTGTTTGGATTCAGCTTAATTTTTCATTTGGGTTTATAGTACACTTAAAATGAATGTCAGAAACATGTTTTCTATGTAACAAAGCAGTGCCAAAATCTATTATTCACAATCAACACATCAGAAACTGGGATAAACAAATATTAAGAATATTTTTTAAGTTTAGTGATTAATTAACTAGTTTGCACACTAAAACATCTTCTTTACCTTGACACCATTTTGGTCCTTTTCCATTCATTTTATATTTTGGTTTCTAATAATTTTTTTTTTTTTTGCCCAAGAAATAACAAACACACAAATAGCATTTCCTTAAAATATTTACAGTAGGCCTACTAAGTTTAATAGTTTGAAACCTGGTGGTCACAATGTCAGGGAGATCAGGGTTCAAATCTCGGTTGGGTGTACTAAGGGTGGTTTTCCCTAAATGTTTGTTTTCTCCCCTTTTACATAAATATGGGTACACTTCCTCTAAATTCAATCTTCCTTATCTCATAACACATTAGCGTATTGAGTACATAGGTGTACAGCCCCAACGGGTTGTTAGACGCAGTGATTAAAAAAATGAGTTTGTTTTAACAACATCATCCACCCTATCTTAACCCTTTTGCTGCGTTAATCGGATATATCCTATCTCAGCAATATAGCCATTGACTGCGGAAATTGACTTCACCCCACGATGTGTAAACTTTATCTACCCTTGCTGCAACAGTCAGAAATAGCCACAAGAGTGTTAGAGCACTGAATTTTTCGTACTAGCATGCACGTGCGCCTCTGAAATCTGGTTTTTAATTTCGAGAACGGTCAGTTACCGGCTGCTAAATCATAATAGTAGTAATGCTTGTTTACTTCCGCATTTAATTACTTGTAGCACACGTGCAGTATTTATGTGGCGGAAAACATTATCGAGGGATTAATAAATTGCTATTTTATTTTTGCTCTTGACCTATTTCCTATTTTGAAATCATGCCCAAGACAAATATATAATTGTATAGACTACAGAAGCCTCATGGCTTCTTTGGTGCTGACTGACAGCTCACAGCTTTGAAAAGCTATCAGACCAAATTATGTATCCCTACGCTGAACCATATGATCTGCAAAAACCATGTGTTTAGCAGCTGTAAGTCAGCACCAAAGAAGCCATGGGGCTACTGTACACTACACTGAGAAAAGCACCAATGTAGCACAAAATTGTTCAAGTTGTGTTGATGTAACCAAATTTTCTTTTTATTACATTTGGCCCATAGTAGGCCTGTAAAATCCTTATTTAGCAATTAGTTTGACACTATTGTGGGTTGCAAGTAAAATAAAGAATGATTCTGATAGCAGAATAACATTGCATTTGGATAAAATGTGGCATAAATAATGTGACGTATAAAATTTTATCGATACAAAATATATATTATTATGCGATTTATAGACGTGGTGCTAAATTTCATATTTAAAATGCATTAGTAGTTGAAAATCACATTATTTAATCATAATCATGATCATGAAAATTTTCAGATTTTGAATTTTTGACCTATAATTAGCATTTCTGAAGATAAGAAGTAAAAATTGAATACGCAGCAAAAGGGTTAACGTAACTATAACAAATGGCAAGTTAGGTTTTGTTTGGTTGAAAAAGTTTATAACTGTACACATAAGTTAGCCTTCTTTACTATTTCTAAAGAATTTGTAAAACAAATGTAGACTATTAGTGTATTTTTATATTTCAAGTTTCTGTCTATGCTGAAAAAACCCCTAACAATTAATCTTGTCATTGATTTGTTCCCATCTCTTGGTGTGTTGATTATAAATAATATGTAAAGTTTTTTGAATTATGTTGCAAAGAAAATATGTTTAAAACTAGGTGTAAGCTCGTCAACAAATAAATAAATAGGAACCTATTTTAATAAATGTATAGCCATGTAAAAAAGTGTAACTAGACCCATTAAATGAACAAAATTAAGATTTAACGTGAAATGTTTTCAAACCAAATTTATTCTCACCATAAATAATTAATATTAATTTTTATTCACTTTCCAAAAAACAAATAAAAAAAAACAGCGAGCTTATACTGGTCCGCGGACCACTAGTTGTAAACACTGTGACCTCACAATCTAACCACAGAGACCAGTGTTGCCAGCTATACGATCTGGATACTACTTTTGATATAATTTCACCACCTGTACAATCCAATTTTAGGATATTTACAAAAAGTAATATCTTGTAACCCTGCTATAAAGTAACAAATTTTATGTAAATTATTATTGTTTATGAAAATCGGTGGTTTTATCAATATAATGGCAGAAAGTAGCATCCTACTGGTCTAAGTACAATCCATTTCAGGTCCGGATACTTTCTCTAGAGACTATATAGCTGGCAACACTGACAGAGACGAGCAGGGCGAAGGCCAACAAAGAAATTATAAATTACGTCACAGCAAAAAGGGCTCTAATGGTTGAGCCACACAAAAAAATAATCTTGCTATACACCTTGATAAATTATTTCCTTCAGGTACAAAGTAATATGAGTCGGTTATTTAATAATTCCTTAATCAAATTGTTTCACCAAATACTCGAATAATTCAAAATTGTAGTCCGCAAAGATTTAGCATAGTTGCACCCACAACAAAAACTATTCGAAGTCGACACAGCGTAGGTTCAATGTTCAATGAAATGAAACACACGGGGAAGGAACATAATATTCTTCTGTATTGCATGTCATTGCTCTTAGGCGATGCTGGATTCTACTGACCTTGAGAGCTTTTAGAGGACAAGATGAAAATAAAGCTGCAAAACTATCGTCAATATAGTGGCGTATCTCAAACGACCAGTATTTCTCAATATGGTATTCAATCCCGTTTAGTTGGTTTTTTTCGTGTTTCATTGTTGTATGTAGTAATATCTTTATGAAATAGCACGCCCACGCCTACATGACTTACTTATGCCAGGATAAATAGCCATAGTTTTAGTGTAGTAGTTTCATAGATTCGTTAGCCTACGAAATAGCTATAGTTTGAGTATCTCCATAATACACCTATTGTGCTTGTGTAGTATATTAGATAACACATTGGGTTCACATAAAAATGTAATCACTTAATGATAACAAATTACGTATAATGTTTCACTTCAGATTAACTCTCTATTTATTAATTAATTTATCTTTCATTGAGACCCGCCTCGGTGGCGTAGTTGGCTAACGCGCCAGTCGTGTTGAGCCCGACCACCGAGGACGGGGAGATCGAGGTTCGAATCTCGGTCGGGTGAACTGGGGGTGGTTTTTCCTGCCTCCACGCAAATGCGGGTTCACTTCCTCTAAATTCTACCTTCCTAATTCCTAATCCATTAGAGTAATTAGTACTTAAGCGTATAACTCGAACGGGTAGTAAGACGCGGTGCTAAATTAAAAAAAATAAAAAAAAAATCTTTCATTGGGATGGGGTTCCAAATACATTTTGCGCTGTTCTGTGCCGGTTGAGGGAATCTTCACGAAAAATTTCATTAAGCAGGTTTTCCGGAGCTTTCGCTACTTTGCAGTCAGTCATTAAGGAATTACTTAGCCTTATTTGAAATATAATAACACCGTGTATGACTTTTCATTTGCTTGCTATCCATCCGAATCACACGCACTTAATTACACGAATAGGACATGAATTAGTTTGGAGAAAATATACCCTCATTTGCGTGGAAGGAGAGTGGGAAACCGTTAAGGAGAAATCTAGTCAAGGTAATAAGGTCCTCCTTACGGATTCACCATCAAATTGTAAGACAGAGGATCTGAACTATATCGCCTTGATGACTATTCCATTCCATGCTTTCCAAATCCTTGCCATAACCCATCCTCCTTTAGGGTTCTGGTTGAAAGAACCTTTTAGAAAATATAAACTTTTTTTTGGCTGTCATTACTAAGAAATATTTCTTTCGTTTATGTACGTGTCACGTGTCTTACTGCCTGCCAGATAAAGTAAAATAGTATGTGTTAGTACTTAGTAAGTATAATATACTAAGGATACTTTAAGGGAAGGATGTAAAACCCCTGGGAACAAAACATTCACATATCAAAATGTCTTCCTATAGTATTTAATCCAGGAAAAATCTCTCAAATACAAAGTTGAAAGTTTTAAGGAAAAACACAATTCTTGAAATTTGAAACTGCGAATCAGTTATATATAAGTGGTACGGTATGCAAAACAACCCATTACAAGACTTCTATTGTTTTCTCACTTTGAATTTATTCTGTTTCTCGATAGATATTGGTCAAAATAAAGAGCTAGAGAAACGGTCATATTATATACCCTCCTACACTTTTTATGGCTTAGAAATAAATATAAAAATGTTTTAAAAACCTCATACAATGCCCCTCGTGTACTTTTGCCCTACCTCCCTCCTTTTTACGGTTCATTGACCCCTTTTACTATGTACCGAAAATCATATGGCTTCATGCATGAATATTTTAACCTAGTTTTAGTAACTTTTTTAACCATCAGACACTAAGGTCGTTAGTAGAATAACTCTACATACTATATAATGTAACTTAAACTTAACTATTAAGATTGGTCCTACATTCTGGCGTCCTTTCAATTTAAAATATATTATCAAGGGTACCTAACAGCTGATTATTATTTTAATTCCAGCTGATTTCTGCTAATACAATTTAAATTTAACTTTAAAAATTAAATTTAAAATTCCTTTTCCTCTACAGGTTTTCCAGACCAAAGAATATGAAAACTTTCCCAGTATTTTATAACAGAAGCTATAGCCTACATACAAAATCTCAAAATTTTCATTGCCTTCTATTAAATTCTTGTCACAAATCTCATAAAGAAATCACATTAATTAAGGATATAACTGACAGTTTACACTTGTTAATTCTCTTTACTTCGTATTTCACAAATTATTGCAAAAAAAAAAATTATTAAAATTTCAATTACATTTTATAATTCCTCTGCCTTATCAATGAATTTTAAAGTCACACACAATTACTTTACTTTGACAGGTTTTCCCTGTTTTCCATCTACACTCCGTTTACCCTGAAAAGTAGCAGTGTTGGCAGACTACATTATGTCTCATGGGCGTAGGGAGGATCAAATTTTGGGAGGGCCCCAAATTATAATTTTATAACATGATGTTAATAATTCTGAGAAATAAGAACATTATATCAAAAAGTAGCGGTGGAACCTTATTTGTGTAAGAAAGGGAGGGGATCCTAGATTTTTTAGAAAATAGTTTCCGCCCCCTCCTCCTAATCCCTCCCCCCAAGTTAATGTTTGAAAATTGGATGCCTTAGAAGATATTTGGAGTGGTCCTCAACTGGAGCGTTTTTAAAAATTACACTTTTTTTTTAAAGAAATGTATAGTAGGCCTATATCTCTCCTTAATTAAAAAGAATATTGGCTTATCCTCGAGGATATTTGGAGTTGTCCTCCTTCAGCAAGTTTTTGAAAATTTTATATCTCTAAAGGCTATTTTAAGTAGTGCTGGACCAGATTTTTTCATAAACTAGATTCCTTAAAAGCTATTTAAAGTAGTCCTCCTACAGAAACTTTTTGAAAGCTATTCAGAGGGCTCCTCACCCAGGGCCGCATTTAGAAATATGGCACCCCTAGGCACATCAGCTGCAGGCGCCCCCCACTCCCCTTCTTACAACCCCCTCCCTCCAAAACATCATACTGTTATTTGTTAACAGGGCCGCCGCAAGTGAAGGGTGAGTGGGGCGACCATCCCGGGCGCCGTGAATAAGGAGGCGCCCCTCTTACCCATTTGTGTTAGTAAATTGTTTTAAAAATATAAAGATTGAATATATTATAAGATCATTAGATCAGATTCCAATGGATAATGTTGCCAACTTTTTAAAATACATATTGTAAACATTGAAAATAAAATTGTATAATGTGTTGTATTATATTATTATTATTTAGCACCGCGTCTTACTACCCGTTCGGGTTATACGCTTATGTACTAATTACACTAATGGATTAGGAATTGGGAAGGTTGAATTTAGAGGAAGTGAACCCGCATTTGCGTGAAGGGAGAGAGGAAAACCATTTAGGAAAAACCTACTCCAGCTCACCCGACCGAGATTCGAACCTCGATCTCCCCGATCCTCGGTGGTCTGGCTCAACACGACTGGCACGTTAGCCAACTACGCCACTGAGGCGGGTTGTTGTGTTATAAAACATCAGTGTAGTTAAATCGGTAAAGTGAAAAGAGCAACCGTTCTGAACCGGTGGCACCGCTACGACATGAATTCGTTCAGCTCATAACCCGTGAGTCACAGGCCTCGTGATGAACCTTTACCTTCTCTCCACTATCCACTATCCACTATCTTCTAATAAATTGGCTGACACAGAGAATAGATATACATTTAGACTACAAATCAATACATATTTTGATTGTATTAATTATGATTTATCAATGTGAATAGTGAAAGACTACGTAGAAATATTTTGAACATTTCACAACTACAACAACAATTTATGATGTGTTACTTTCGATTTTTCGAATTGTGTGAATAAAATACCCTATTTATACTCAAATATATTTATTTAACCATATTATTCAATAATAAAAAAAATTGATATGTACTCCTGGGCTGGGCCTATCAGCCATGGTGTCAGGTGACAGGTATGTGTTATTAATTAATTAACACTATTTGAGCTAAAAACATAATTAAAAATTGCGAAGCATAATCTTTGGATGATCTAAAAAGTGTTTTCTGATTGTGGACACACTGCACAATAAGGGTTGCGCTACTTGTTATTTTCTCAATAATAATAATAATAATAATAACCCTTAGAATTCTGGTGTAAATACGAAATGGTGTGAGTGGTGGGGGGGGACCCCGGGCGCTGACTTCACACGTGGCGGGTCTGTTTGTTAATGAACACAAATAATAATGTTGTAGGCCTATTTATTGCTATTATTTACAGTATAACTATATTACTACTGCACAAAATGTTTGTGCTTGTCTATTTCTACCGCGACTTCACATATGAGTGACTCAAATGAACTCTAACAATACTCTAGCGCTTTGTAACAAGCAAGCTTATCCGCGTGTGATGTTTTAGTGAGAATCATGTATTCATGTTGAAAACAAGGGTTTCTGTCTCACATCCCGTGACGTCTACCTCGGAAAGGGTGCTGCTGTAAACAATTTGAATTTTTAAATGTTGCAACCCCAAAATTCTCTCTCCCTAGGCACGTGCCTAGTCTGCCTGGTGGGTATTGCGGCACGTGCCTAGTCTACCTGGTGGGTATTGCGGCGCTGTCCTCAACTGATTTTTTTACAATACAATAGGATGCCTCTAGAAGCTATGGTCTTCGCACAACAATTTTTTTGAATGATTCTCACTTGGAATTTTTTGAAAATTATATACCTCTAGAAGCTATTTAAAGTGGTTTTCTACCGACACATTTTGGAAAATTGGATGCTTTTAGATGATCAACTATCTCTGAAGATCGGATTGCAGAATCAAATTAAGATAGATAATTTCCCAAATTGACTTCTTAAAATAGGTACTCTTTTGCTATTTACATTTTAGTATCTAAATTGGATAGACTGGCAGAACTTTACAGTCCGTTATAAAGAACATTTTTCAGATTTAATACATAATAGGACCAAATCAAAATTTGCAGATCATCTAAAAAATTCCAACCATCAACCCAAACAAGTAGACCAATGCATGGTACCTCTTCACATTTCTCACAAAGGCACAAAATTAAACACTGCCGAATTTTTTTTCATACAAACAGCTTTATTCCAAAATAAATCAACCATTAATGAACAATCACAACAATCCAACCAAATTCTTGTAAACTCATTAAAACATCTACCTAAAAATATAAAAATCCTGTAACCTTTGTTATTCTGCTCTTCCCTCCAGTGTACTCAATGACCCGAGCGAGCCGGAGTCGAGAAGATTTGTTTACCAGTCCCTCATTTTGTGTCCTTCCATTAATCTACCCATCCTTGTTCTACTCATTATTTCACATTCATTGTTTCAATAGCTATTTCCAAACCATCAGTTTACACCGTGATCATGTAAACTCTCGTTGCCATGGCGCTATATCGTTAGTCTTTTGTTTTCCCACATACCCATCTGTTTAAACCACACCACGATTAGTCTCAATCTATCAGTCCATGTATCAGTCGTAACATCACCTTGTGTTCCCGCTTAACGACTTTGCTAAGTTTGTTTGTTTACCTATTTGGTTTTTTCAAGTCTTAGGATAACTTTTTTCTCACTCTTTGCAGTCTTCCTAATAGTCTTTAATTTCATTTTACAGAGGCCATGATTATGATATAGTCGTACCAAAACATGTCGGTATGAATTGAATCGGCTTTATTTTAAACACCGATCACCTGCTAAAATAGCAATGAGACCAAACAAGATTAAGACTTAGATTCTATATTTAAACTTATATTAATTACTAAAGTTTTAATCACAGTACAAGACCTTAAAATTACATTCTTTTGTATCACTTTGAAAGACGCTATACCTACGAGGTTAATTGTATTTAACTATTCAAAATCAGTGTTGGAATGTAAACTATGTGTTATCCTCCATTTTTGTTCTAGTTATTTTAATTATATTTTAATATGTTGTATTTTTTTTTACTTGTCGTACACTTATGGTCTAATAATTGTTGTTGATGATGTTATTGATACATTTTAAAACTTATGAAATATTTATTCTTGTTGAAAACACAGTTTAACGGTTTTTTTGAACATTAAAGTTCATCAACTTCAACCTTTTAGTAATGTTTTAACATTTTATTAATCAGTGTATTATATCCTTTCGCTTTATACTGCGAATCTTAACCATAATCATTACTGCTACTTACTTTATTATCATTTAGAATGTTTTCTCAAATGACATACAAGGTAGGCCTGATGGCTTTCAGGGTAAACTAAGTGTACAGATCAACCCTGTCAAGGCTCATAATATTGTGATAGGCAACTTAATGGATCTGTAACTAGGGTTGATTAAATACTTAGTATTATTTTTACAAACCATGCATACAACATCATCAAATATATCACAACAACGTTTAACGTAGGTTTAAAATAAAACTATTTTATTCAAACAACAATAAGAAAGCTTGTTAATAAATATCTAGCGTTTTAATTGCATTAGGGTGGCTAAAGATATTGCAAATGTAAAATTTTAGCTGTGGTTGTAAAACCACCTCGTGTCCAAATTAACCTTAAAATGTAACTGTAAATTTTTTAGCAATTTGTTCTTATCTGTGTCAAAAGTTGTAATGATCCTAATTTTTATATTTCGTATTTTTTCCCAATTTAATTATTTATTTTATTTTCTTAATATTTAATATTTTCAGAATTAGATATAAATAAATATGAATTAAAAGTTGTTTTAGTGAAATAGTAATTTGAATTTAACTTCTTGTAATGTGTGTGTCGGAGGAGCATGACATAATAAACATCACAATGGTGGATCAGTTTTGATAAATTCAAGAAATTATACTAAAATCACCAGCAATAACAACAGAGTAAAGGGCAATTACGACGAATGGAGGGCGCGAATACACTATAAATTGTCGCCCATCGTGGGCTGTATATTCACATAGTACTATAAAGTGTATTTAATTATTATGACCCTTTGGATTTACCATTAGGGTATTTTTTTATTTAAGGCAATCACAAATAGGCCTAGTGTTAGCTACTATATTTTTGTGAAGTTTATTTTTCGTGTGCGAAAAATATAAACTGCAAAATTAGGCCATTTCATTTTTATTTTAAATTAGTTATATACTTATGTCTTCTTTACTTACAATGTTACCATTAGTTTGGTAGGTTTATGTTTTTATACATGATTTTTGAATTTATTTGGGAAATATTTAGGGGGTCAGGGGACACTTAAGATAGTCCCAGCTCCCCCAAGATAAAAACATGAGTTTGAAACCCCCAATACTTTCTGTTCCTGAGCCCCTGGCATCCACGGCAGAAGAGGTGGTATCTTACAGCTAGCAGAAGGTTATTTATTACAAACATTGACTGACACTTGACAGTGACTAATGTCAACGTATTCGGAAATAATATTATTGGCTTACTAATACTACAAAAACTTGGAAAACATATCGCAGCTCAAATACCTGGGAATTCTACTGACAAAGGATGCCTACTGCACCAAAGAAATTAGTTCGAGGATCGCTATGGCCAAGTAAGCTTTCAACATTAGAGGTTACTACTGACCAGCAAATTGAATTGGAACTGAGGATGAAACTGATGAAATGCTAAATTTGGAGCATTACTCTGTATGGAGCAGAAATTTGGACTCTTAGGAAAATGGAAAAGAAATACTTGAAGAGCTTTGAAATGTGGTGCTGGAGAATACTTGAGAAGATCAGGTGGACAGACAGTGTGACAAATGAAGAAGTCCTAAGAAGAGTTAGAAGAGAACCATTTTGGATATGACGTAATAGAAGGAAAGGTTGAGTGAAAGAAGAGCCTAGGAAGAAGGATTGTTCAAATATTAGATAACCTGAAGGAGAGAAGAAAATTCTGGAGGCTCGAGAAAGAGGCAGAGGACAGTGCGCATAGGCGTTCTAAGTTCACTGACACAAGGAATGAATCAGTCGTAAGACAGAACACCTAATAATATTAATACCATGTTATCAATAAAAAGTGTTATCAAATGAATCTAATAATACTTCCCTCAGGATTACTGTATAATGGACGTTTTCATAACTTATTGAAGGAATAAAATAGATCTCTAAAACTATTATGTTTTTTGTTTAGTGGTTGTGGCAACCAGAGATATTATAGTACATTAAATAATAAATTAAAAAGTATTATATTCATACGTGTACCCTATCTTGTAATATCTAGCCATAAAAATAAATATATGTATTTTTAACTTTGAAAGATAACCATACAAAATATTAGTTTCAAAATAAAACGTTTTTATTATGTAGACAGTGTATGAACCCAACCAACAAGTCAGTTTATTTGACGTCGTCAACCACCTATGTTTCGGCCGATTTGCCATCTTAATTTCAGAAGAGCATGCCATATTTTAGAAACTTTGCTACGTGCATAAACGAACATCAACTAACACACTCGCTTTCGTGGCCAGCCTGTATATAGACCGTAATGGCCTCGCAAATGAAATGAGGTTGGCATGGAATGAATGTTTATTTTGTAATCTATAGTTTTGTAGCGAGCATATAGTGGATGCGTTGTGTTGGTTGGATAAATAAAGGTCATATATTTAAATTACTATTTATTATATTGGTTGGCTTCTATTATTTCACTTGATACACGTCACGCGTCTCGGATAGTGATAGTGGCCATAAACAAATTTAGGATAAATTCAAAGTATAATTTACTCTATACGTGATGTAATATAACTACTATTAACTATTACACCTGATTTTTTATTATAATAACTATACCCGCGGCAACTACTCGAGCATCTGACGCGAGGTGTCAATAAATGATTTACAAAAACATGACTCCCAAGAATTGACCCGGTAGCGTCCTTGGCCTAAGCCCGGCGAGACAGGAGTAACGAGTCTTACCTTCCTTGACTGAACTGACATTTTTATAAATATCAGGAAAACATTCCCATTGGTTCTCGTAACTCAACATAGACCGAGTGGGCTAATTGTCCTCCTGTACCGTTAGCGGCGGTACCCTGTGTGGTCCAAGACAATGGAAGCAAACCACCCCCCTTAAAAGCTTTGTGCCAGTGACTCTCATGATATTCTTTTAATACCTGGCTCACAGGTTATTGACCTTGCACTACCCCGTTACCGCCTACAAGGTTGCTAAACACATCTTATTTTCTATAACGTGTTCGTAAAAAAGTGTATCAACTTTCGTTTGAAAAGCATTTTTAAATTAACCACAGTCGCCGCTTCCAATAATGTAAAAACCGTTAATAAATAAAAACAAAATGTTTGTGTGAATATTTTGACTCCCAAAAGTAACAACCAGCAGATCATATAGTTTGGCGAACGGATATATGGCAACTTTTCCTAGCTGTCAGATACCACTTCTCCCACCGTTGATGCTCTATAGATATTGTTCAAATTTATTCTATTTTATTTAAGTTATCACACTGAGATTACAAAAACATAGAGAAGGAAACAAAATAAATGGATTTAAATGGTAAAAGAATAAAACAAAAATGGTAGGAAGTGGTATTGTAATACTTTTGTTATAAACCAAACGTATTTATTGATTCAGTATTTTGAATCTGACCGAAAAAGTATTAATTTATGATAATATACTAGGTTAATTTACATGTTTAGTTCCTCTAACCTAACAATTATTTGTAGCATTTAAGAATTGAGATAGTTCACAAAATTTCTCGAGTATAAAATTACAATATTACTGCAATGCTGCCTGTCTTGGATCATTCTTTAAATTAGAAAAAGGTTCAATTTCAGGCTATGACTGCTTTAAAAATTAAAAAAAAACACTAATAATCGCATTATCTTAAATAGCACCAGTAGATGTACCAAATAAAAACTGACCCAGGCCTTAGGCTGGTAACAGTAATGGACGTAAAAGTTGGATCCAGTTTGGTCCAGATATTTGATACTAACATGCTTGCCATCCATACTGCGAATACAGTTGGGGAATCGCCATAGATTATTAAACTCTTCAACAAACTGTTTCCAAACTATCGCTGTGGGTCGGAGTAAATATATATTCTCTAATTTACTGCATATATCTTCACAAACTTCTATCAAGATTCCAATCATTGTTGAAAATCCAGCCCCAAAACTATAGGAAATTGTTTATAAAGTATCACCGGTGGTAATAAATCTGTAAAAGCAATTTTTGTTCGTTTCAGGGGTTACAAAAAATGGAGAGACAGTTATGCCAGGTAAATCAAATGCACTAAAAAAACTGGACAAGAAGCCAAAAGAACCAAAAAATGACTATGGGCTGACCAAATGAAAGTCTCCCATAAAATGGTTAAATTTAAAACCTCTTCTAACGTCAGTGATATTGGTTCTGAAAATAGTGTTCCTAAGGTACTTACATCAGAAACAAACATTAAATCTGTCGAGAGAATCGGAAATCGAAATATCCAATCAAAGCATTCAGAAAACAATCTTGCTAGCAAAACAGTAGATACCAAGAGAACAACCCAAAAGTTATGAATGGCATTCAATCATCGTATTAAACAACATTATCAGTATCAGATGTCACATTAACTCCAACTAATTAATACGGGGGAAAAAACCCAGGCAGAAAGTGCAATAACTGAACCATCGTCTTCTGAAGTTGAAATAATGAAATATTTTTTTTAAAAAAAGACTGAATAGTGAATATCCCGTAACTGATTACCAATTTTTGGCTAACGCAAAAATTATAAAAACATTTTCCGAAAGGAAATAAGCCTTAACAAAAATTTAAATTGCTCGAGCAAGAATTTTTACATTAGAAGCAACTCACATCAACACAATACCAAAACTTCAATATTCTACCATAGACCTGAGCAGACCAATAAGCTCACCCGTCTAGTGATCCTGAAAGATCCTGTCAAGCCTACTAAGGTCCATCAACTATCCAGTAGTCCCGATAAGAAGATATCTCGCACCGCAATAGAAAACGCTGAGTACAAACTAAGGGTAATGAATTTCAACCAAAGTAAACCTAGTGTCTTCCGGTATAATAGCGTTTCCGTATTGGTCGGCATAGACAATAAGGAGTGAATATTATTTTAAGGTAGAAAATTGTAACACAAATATGAAGGCCATTGCTGTTTATTAATGTTCCACGCCAGTTTAAACATTATTATATTATAATAATTTCAAGACAATTGATGTCAAAATAGGAAATAAGAACTGTACAAAGATATAATTTTC
This sequence comes from Timema bartmani, assembly GCA_902151455.1. NCBI lineage: Eukaryota > Metazoa > Arthropoda > Insecta > Phasmatodea > Timematidae > Timema > Timema bartmani. The sequence continues at coordinate 44,783 of CABFWB010005075.1, forward strand.
AGTGCCAGAGATGCCTAACCAACAATAAATACTCTGAAATCAAACATTGAAGTTCAAACTTGGACATAATTTTAAAAATTACTACTTATAGGATAAAATAATTTCCATTCTGTCATGCTGTCGGGTTATTTAGTCCAAGGAAAACATTCATTTGAAAAATATTCTTAACCAAAAATTGAATTAACTGAAAAGAATTATAAGCATATTTGACCTTATAAAAAAATATATTGCAAGTCCTAAGTCCTAATGTGTGGAGTAGGTAATGTTTAGGCAAGTTTGGTCCAAAGAAATTAGTTTTAAAGTCCTAAAGTGTGGAGTAGACAAGTTAAGGATACAGTAAAAAAATAATATTCCAAGCATTATTGTTATTTTATTAGACTCACAAAGGACAATGTTGAACAAACATATGCGAATAAAGTAACTATAAAGTAAAGTAGGCTAGACATGGTAAAAATAGAGGGATTTTTCAAATTACAATGTGGAACAAACATACAAAAATTGTTGTCACCCCCCCGTGTTTTACGTTTATGTGACCCACTTTAAGTAAACCAGATCCCTACTTAAATGATCGCTGAGAATCTTAACTATGATTACATTTTGGAAGACCGTATCTAACTACTACTCTATCTATAACTGACATGTTTATATGAGTTTGTGTTATATTTATTGATATCTATAATAAAACTGGATGAACATCTGTGGCTGTAATTTTCGATCTGTCATTTGCATACCAATTTGTAAGAGAAAAGGAAACCTTTGGGTGTCCCTATTTCTCTTGCACACATACAAGGCAATGTGTGATTAGTTAAATGAAATAAATGTGTTAATAAAGGGTTTGAAGAGCATAACAAAGTTTGAAACTCGTGAGTTTTTTCTTTAAATAAGTTGATGTAGACTAATATATACAATGATTTTTGATGGATGCTCGTTTGGAAGGATTTATTTCATATCAAAATCCTACCCTAGCTATAGTAGTATTTAAGTAGGATAAAAGACGGCCCCGAAGGGAATTTCTATAGCTGTCCTAAATGGCAATTTATCCTACCAAAATACTATTATATAATAGGATTGTGATACGAAATAAAGCCTTCCAGATCGGGACTCTTACCAAAATAAGGATATAGTAGATACTGTATGGAATGTTCAGTGATTGGACTTTAACTTTTAACACTTTGGGGAGTGCTGTGATATCTGTAATCTATGACATGGTAAAACATATGTTGGTCATTATCATTGTGTTTGTCAGGAGTGAAATGGGAATGTGTGTTTAAATGTAATTATGTATTGATGTCATGTTAAATAAATAGTATAGCAGGCTATGCTAAAAGAATCTATAAAACTAAACTAATTTAGTAACATTACATTGGCGACGAGGATGGGATTCAAGTAACTTAGTTCGGCAATATCAATGTCAGCCATGGCTGGTTATATTGGACATCTTAGGGCATTTAACCCCGCTGAGGACGACTGGAATATTTTCAAGAGGAAGTTGGCGAATTTTATCAAGCTTAATGGATTGGAAGCTAAAGAGTGTGAAACACTACTGAGTCATCTAAATCAGGTTGCTTTTAAGTTGTAATAGATTTATGTGTGCCCGATACTCCTGAAACTAAAGGGTATGTGGATTTGATAGCTTTGCTAAATGCACATTAGCCACCTGTGGTTTCGGTTTTTAAGGAAAGATCTGAATTTTATAGTGTATGTTGTGGGCTTAATGAATCAGTAGCAGACTGGGCTGCTCTTCTTGACAAATTTGTGATGGGTATACAAGACAAGAAAGTTAAAGAACACTTATTTACCGAGGACCCGACCAAGTTAACCATTAGCAAAGCTAGGGCAGCAGGTGATTGATGCAAACACATTTTTCGAAGATATAGATGTTAAAAGGGAACCTGAAATTTTCAAAATGGCCGCTGGTCAACAGGGCAGGAATAATCGTCCACCCAAACAGAATTTTGATTCCTGTTCTTCTTGTGCTGTTTGCGGCTACACAAATCACTCAACAGCTAAGTACAGGTTTGGCAATTATATTTGTGCCATTTGTAAATGTAGGGGGCACTTAAAAAGAATGTGTCCTTCAAAATTCAAGCGGGATCACCTCTAACCGTATGGAAACAGAGGAAGGGGAGGGAGGAGAGGAAACATTTAGTTTTTATTTTAACCTCAATCACTTTGATGCTGAGAGGTTACCATTCAGTATTGAGGTTACACTAAATGGTGTTCAAATGATTGAACAGCTAGACACAGGGGCCACCTGCAGTGCTATGTCAGAAAGGTTATACCAGAAACATTTTCAGGATGTACGAATTATAAAGAAAAATGAGATAGTTAAATTCTACAATGAAGACCTGCAAATAATTACGTTAGGCAGATTTTCACTTCCAGTTGCTTTTAAAGGGCAGGTAAAACAGATAGATTTCCATGTAATACCTAATGGGGGCCCTCTCATCTTAGGGAGAGACTTCATAAATATTTTTTGTTCCAAGTATAGTCTGGTGAACCAATTAATGATGCCAAGTGTTGAGCTCAGAAATAAAATGATTCAGATGTACCCAGAGGTGTTTAATGATAAATTGGGCACCTTTATTAAGGCAAATATGTTCCTTGAGTTGAAGCCAGGGGCAGAACCAAAGTTTTTCAAACCAAGAAACATTCCATTTGCTTTAAAACCTAAAGTAGAGCTAGAACTTAAGAGGCTTCAAGATGCAGGTGTTATATCTCCAATCAAATATAGTAAATGGGGAACACCAATAGTGCCTCTAGTTAAGCCTGATGGCTCTGTCAGATTATGTGGTGACTATAAAGTAACACTTAACCCATATTTAGAAGTAGACGGCATCCCCTATCTCATGTAAATGATATATTTTACTCAATGCAAGGGTCTACTACTTTTGCCAAAATTGACCTCAAAAATTCCTTTCAACTGATGACTCCAAAGAACTAGTTACTATGAGTACCCATAAAGGTCTATTTTGTTATAACAGATGTCCTTTTGGTATTTCTCCAGTATCTCAAGAATTCCAGGATAACATGGAAACTGCTGTAGCAGGCATTGAAGGAATAGTGGTTTGGCAAGATGACATTGTGGTAGGGGGCCATACAATAAAGGAACATAATGAAAGGTTGAATATGGTACTGTCCAGGCTCAGGGAATGTGAATTGACTGCTAATATAACCAAGTGTATGATTTCAACAACCAGAAATAAAAAAAATTGGCTACATAGTTGGGAAAGATGGATTGAAAAAAAATCTGGTTAAACCAGTACTAGGGCTGAAACACCAAAATCAGTCAGTGAATTAAAGTAATTTCTAGATATGGTAGAATATTACAGGAGATTCTTGAAGGGGGCTTCTGTCATCTTAAATCCTTTGTATGAACTGCTTAAGAAGGGGGTTTCATGGAAGTGGACCTGGGAATGTAATCATGCGTTTAATTAAATTAAAAGTGCACTCACCTCAGCCCCTGTTTTGGATCACTATAATCCGGATCTAGAACAGATACTGTCTACTGATGCAAGTCCTAGAGGCATCTCAGCAGTACTTAGCCAAAAGACTGTAGCATTTGGCTACAAGATAAGAAATACAAGTCGGAGGGAAACAACAACTTACCCCATTCACCGTCCCAGCACCTCTTGTCAACAATTCAGCGAGAAAACAAAGCACAACCAAGCATAACCAAGCCACGTGGAAGACTGACCTACCCCACCACAAGTTCAAACTGCAGCCGCTAGAGGGCGCGTAGTATCGGATCATTCCTAAGAACTTAAAAAAGGAAGTGATGCCTAGTCTACTATGGAGGAGAACCTTCTATTACCATGGAAAATGTGATCGAAGCTATATTTGTCACGCGTATTCCCCCTTTGTGATCCTTCTCTTTCCTGTTTCTCTGGGTTTTCAAGCACATATAATGCCGTTACTGCGAAAGGCCAGTACTCTTGGATTGGACTCTATATTGGGAAGTTCGTAGCCTTGACTACTAATATTTAAAATGTAAGGACAAATTTATTTTTCAGCTTATATGATATTTTTTATGTAAATTTTATAAATTCACTTTTCGGCTTTTTTACTGTTAGCTTTTTTGGGGTATATTAATAATCTTTAAAATCATTGAATATGAGGATATTATGAAATTATTGAAAGACTATGTTATTAAGTCTTATTTTTACTGTGTAGAGATTGATATAAATCTAATTTTTTAACATTACTGTTCGACTTGGAAGATAAACAATAGAAATCTTGATAATGAGATCTAAATTTTTGTGATTGGTTATTGAATATTACTTTAAGGCATTTTCGTCTTTCGTTATATTACTAATTCTTATCGAAGAAGTTTATTGTATTAAAATGGGAATATTAATTGAATTCCGGTAATGACTGAAGATATTTACATATATGCGTATTGTGGAGATAGTTATAAATGTTTAAATAGGTATTTTTTACCAGGGGCTGTTTAACATAGGTTGATGAGTAAGTTCCTTGTAGAAAGAGATGGTTTGAATAAATTATGTTGTTTGTTCTTTATTTCTAATTTTCTAATGTAATTCTCGATTTAAACGTTGGTATTGTCTTGAAATTAACCTTTCATATCCATAATAAATATGATATATTTGCACATTCTACAACCATCATATTAATTGTTTAACTATACCATCATATGGTTCTATCTATCAAAATACATACATATCTTTAATTACACTTTTTATAAATAAATATCAAAAACTGCATTTACTGGTTTTTCCTTAACTTTATTAATAGTGAGCATACCCTTAGGATATTTGTTTGTAGTTTTATGTGTTTATTCATCCTTTGTTTTCTTTTGAACTTATATCTTTTTGAGGACGGCCATCTAGCAATCATTCCCGCAACCAGTTGAGTTGCATGCTTTGAGTTTCAGGTGTCTGTGCTCAGACATTCGAAACTATTACTCAAGCTACTCACTATGATTGTGTTAATGATATTTTTTTGAAATTATGTGAGCCTTCTATTTTATTTGGGTTGTTAAGGAGGGTTCAAGACCAAGGAAGGGGCTATACGCCCTGTCGCATTTGCATCTAGAGTCTTAACACAAACAGAGAAGAACTACCCCCAGATCCACAAGGAGGCCTTGGCCCTGGTTTATGGAGTACTTAAGTTTTCACAGTA
>CABFWB010005076.1:6768-36000 GCA_902151455.1 Timema bartmani
CCCCCCCCCCCCTCAGTTCACCAGACTAATATATGAACCTCGATTTCCCCGTCATCAGCAATCTAGTCACCTGCGAGAGTGACGGCTTAGACCACGCGACCACTGAAGCGTGTGACGGAGAAGTTAGACTCACCGCGTGAAGGTGTATGATGAACACCGGGATGCCAGAGCACCAACAAGAAGACAGACCGACAACGCGACGCACCCACCAACCGCCAACTGACCCGTCGCTCCGCCAGACGCTGGTAACACGGCGTTCCACCAGGGGCGCTAGAGTCGGGCCCGCGCGTGGTCAGCTCTGACACTCAACCCAATGGAGCTCTTCCCTTCTTAGTAGGAAGTATGGTCTATTGACTTATTACCAGGGTTATTCTAAGTGACAGGACTAAACAATCTTCTAAGTGACAGGACTACACAAACCTTTTAAGTGACAGGACTAAACAAGCTTCTAAGTGATAGGACTAAACAATCTTCTAAGTGACAGGACTAAACAAACCTTTTAAGTGACAGGACTAAACAATCTTCTAAGTGACAGGACTAAACAAACCCTTTAAGTGACATGACTAAAAGGTATTGACTCTCAAAGTTAAAAAATATTATAATCGAATCGCAAGGCTTATAAAAACTCTTTTTGTTTTTATTATATTCCTATCAAGTTATTATAATAATAATAATAATAATAATAATAATAATAATAATAATAATAGTAACAGTTATTGTGTATTAGAGGAAACATTTCACACAATTTATTAGTTCCAAGTTGAGTTAGAACCTGATTGCTTCTTCCAACTTAACATTCTCAACAATAGAGCAGAGCAAAGTTTTCACGAGACGGGAACAAATCAAGGAAACACACGAAACGAGCGGGAAGGGGAGCCAAGAAACAGATGAACTAAAGCACTTGTACACAGAACATTCAAACAGAGACGAAGAAAGCTAATAAAGCATCGAGTGATGACGCGATGAAAAGATCTGACAAGTTGCTAATTTCTGACCTCAGAGGTCTCGGTTCCTTCATCTTCCTCAGTCGAGGAACTTATTAATTACTCATAAATCATTAAAATGTAACTTGTCACTGTGAAGGAGATGTGCATCACCTGCTACAATACATACAATATAGGTTGAGAGTAGACAACACCTGTTACATTAAATACAATATAGGTTGAGAGTAGATAACACCTGTTACAATACATACAATATAGGTTGAGAGTAGACAACACCTGTTACAATAAATACAATATAGGTTGAGAGTAGATAACACCTGTTACAATACATACAATATGTACAATATATACAATATAGGTCAAGAGTAGATAACACCTTTTACAATATATACAATATATATTGAAAGTAGACAACACCTGTTACATTAAATACAATATAGGTTGAGAGTAGATAACACCTGTTACAATACATACAATATAGGTTGAAGAGTAGATAACACCTGTTACAATACATACAATATAGTTGAGAGTAGACAACACCTGTTACAATACATACGATATAGGTTGAGAGTAGACAACACCTGTTACAATACATACAATATAGGTTGAGAGTAGATAACTCATGCAAACCAGTATCTTTATTTCGTATCTTCCTGGTGTACAGAAAAAAAATATATTTCTCTTATAATGTTGTTAACATACTTTTAAAGGAAGTGAAACACGTTGAATTGAAGTAAAACTAAACTGTTTGTACGTTTTTCAAATGGCAAGAAGTATGGATTTTTCTGCACCATGTTTAATTGTTGGTCCACTAGATCTAGTGGGTATTATCCTTTGACTCGATATCCCTATGAAGGTACCATATGCTCCTCGGTGTATAATTTGAGCATCCTCCTCTTTTGGCGTGAGACCATATCTAGAGTCTGTTCATGATAGGTTTTTACCTGGATGACAGTTCAAAAATCAAAGGTTTTGGTTTTGGGTTGCCAACACTTGTAGAAGATCACATTTTTGTTATAAATGTTAAGTTTTTTAATTACATGCTATATTTTACATTTAAAATAACGTAAACTTAAGCTTTCTCACACTATTTCATTACTTAATCATTTCTTTGTATTCAATCCGAAACAATATTTTAAACATAATTGAAAGTACTTATTCTTCGTTTTGGAATGTTATCTATGATGTGTAATATAGTGCATGTATTAATAAATGTTCATACAGGCATCGTATCTACTTGGAAAAGAGAAAATACTTGTCATGTATTTAATATATAATAAATTATTTTATAATTTTATCTTATTTCGAAATATTTAACCCTATAAAATATTTTTATTCACTGCGTGGGTGCATCATTGTGAAGAACTTGTTTCCGTCGTGTTCAATCACATGGTTTAAATTCGTCGGTCATCATTTTAAAGCTATGTTCGTTAGACCTTTTGTGTGGGCGCTGTGAATATTTTTTTAAAGTGGAATAAAACGATAAATAAGCTTTGTGCCGAGCCTCAAATAACTATATAAATAATATTGGCCTAAATTACTGTGGTTAACTACCACATTCATACATTATCATATGTTTTTATTACAGTTATCCAAAGTGACATGTCAGCTGTTGGGGTAGGACTACGTTATGGACTATTTATAATAACTTTTTGAGATGTCATTCAAGTAAATTAAGGTCGTAAATGTATTGGATTGTCCTCACAGGTGATATCTATTCATGGTCTTGAAGACTCGAGTGACGTGCTTTGTGCAGGTTATTGACAGATCTCTAATATCTCTGAGGAATTATTACCCCCCGCCCCCTTCCCCTCACATCTAGCCTTAGTACGTGAAATATTATCTTGCAGGGTGTACTGAGCAGACAATGACTGCTGCTCTTGTCAGCCAGGTACAAGGTGTGTACTGAACAGACAATGACGGCTGCTCTTGTCAACCAGGTACAAGGTGTGTACTGAACAGACAATGACTGATCTTGTCAGCCAGGTACAAGGTGTGTACTGAGCAGACAATGACTGCTGCTCTTGTCAACCAGGTATAGGGTGTATACTGAGCAGACAATGACTGATCTTGTCAGTCAGGTACAAGGTGTGTATTGAGCAGAAAATGACTTTGCTGCTCTTGTCAGCCAGGTATAGGGTGTATACTGAGCAGACAATGACTGATCTTGTCAGCCAGGTACAAGGTGTGTATTGAGCAGAAAATGACTTTGCTGCTCTTGTCAGCCAGGCATAAGGTGTGTACTGAACAGACAATGACTGCTGCTCTTGTCAGTCAGGTACAGGGTGGGTATTGATCAATGAGTCTGCTAATCTTGTCAGATAGGTACAGGGTGGTTACTGAGCAGACAATGACTGCTGCGATTGCCGGCCAGGTACAGGGTGGGTATTGAGCAGACAATGACTCTGCTATTCTTGTCAGCCAGGTACAGGGTCGATACTGAGCAGACAATGACTCTGCTATTCTTGTCAACCGGGTACTGGATGGGTACTGAGCAGACAACGACTCTGCTACTCTTGCCAGTCAAGTACAGGGTGTTTACTGAGCAGACAATGACTCTGCTGTGATTGTCAGCACAGGTACAGGGTGGGTACTGAGCAGACAATGACTATGTTACTCTTGTCAGCCAGGTACAGGGTAGGTACTGAGTAGACAATGACTGCTGCTCTTGTCAGCCACGTACAGGGTGGGTACTGACCATACAATGACTCTGCTATTCTAGTCAGCCAGGTACAGGGTGGGTACTGAGCAGACAATGACTCTGCTATTTTTGTCAGCCAGGTACAGGGTGGGTACTGAGTAGACAATTACTGCCACTCTTGTTAGCCAGGTACAGGGTGGGTACTAAGCAGACAACGACTCTGCTACTCTTGTCAGCCAGGTACAGGTCGGTACTGAGTAAACAATGACTCTGTTGTTCTTGTCAGCCAGGTACAAGGTAGGTACTGAGCAGACAATGACTCTGCTACTCTTGTCAGCCAGGTACAGGGTGGGTATTATTGTCAGCCAGGTACAGGGTGGGTACTGACCAGACGACTCTATTATTGTCAGCCAGGTACAGGGTGGGTACTGAGCAGACAATGACTCTGCTGCGATTGTCAGCCAGTTACAGGGTGGGTACTGAGCAGACAATGAAAGCTATTCTTGTCAGCCAAGTAAAGGGTGGGTACTGAGCAGACAATTACTCTGCAATTTTTGTCAGCGAGGTACAGGTCGGTACTGAGCAGACAATGACTTCCACTCTTGTCAGCCAGGTACAGGGTGGGTACTGATCAGACAATGACTCTACTATTTTTGTCAGCCAGGTACAGGGTCGGTACTGAGCAGACAATGATTCTGCTATTATTGTCAGCCAGGTACAGGGTGGGTACTGACCAGACGACTCTATTATTGTCAGCCAGGTACAGGGTGGGTACTGAGCAAACAATTACTCTGTTCTTGTCAGCCAGGTACAGGGTGGGTACTGAGCAAACAATGACTCTGTTGTTCTTGTCAGCCATGTACAGGGTAGGTACTGAGCAGACAATGACGCTGCTACTCTTGTCAGCCATGTACAGGGTGGGTACTGAGCAGACAATGACTGCCACTCTTCTCAGCAAGGTACAATGTGGGTACTGAGCAGACAATGACTGCCACTCTTGTCAGCCAGGTACAGGGTAGGTACTGAGCAGACAATGACTCTGCTGCAATTGTCAGCCAGTTACAGGGTGGGTACTGAGCAGACAATGACTCTGCTGCAATTGTCAGACAGGTACAGGGTGGGTACTGAGCAGACAATTAATCTGCTATTTTTGTCAGCCAGGTACAGGTTGGTACTGAGCAGACAATGACTTCCTCTCTTGTCAGCCAGGTACAGGGTGGGTACTTAGCAGACAACGACTCTGCTACTCTTGTCAGCCAGGTACAGGGTGGGTACTGAGTAGACAACAACTCTGATACTATTATCAGCCAGGTACAGGGTGGGTACTGTGCAGACAATGATTCTGCTATTATTGTCAGCCAGGTACAGGGTGGGTACTGAGCAGACAATGACTCTGCTATTCTTGTCAGACAGGTACAGGGTGGGTACTGAGCAGACAATAATTCTGCTATTATTGTCAGCCAAGTACAGGGTGGATACTGAGCAGACAATGACTGCTACTCTTGTTAGCCATGTACAGAGTGGATGATGAGCAGACAATGACTCTGCTGCTCGTCAGCTATTTACATTTGGTCTTTTCAGTCGCTTATTCCTGAAAGGGGCGTTAGCACCAGGTATCTTTTTTTAACTTTCAAGACAAGTATCACTAACAACATAATCTACAGGAATAAGCATGAAGAGGGTAGCTTAGAATAAATGTGCTCTCATTGGCATGAAGAGTATGAGAATCCCCAATGAAAATTTAATGTGGAGAAATCACCCAATCAGGATTCAAACATAGACTACATTGTCATTGGTGACCAAGTGTAGGGTGAGTCTAACACTTTATGTCTGAACATTGAAAGAGAAAACTCCTCAGTGCTTTTACCTTCAGGGTGTGATGTTATTTTTGTTAAAAGTAATACTTATAATATAAATTTAATAGTCAGTTGACTCAATTCTTCAAATATATAATAACGTTGACAATTTTACTGTTTATTAATTTTGTTTTAAATTTCATTCACAACTCCTAAAATGTTGAATATTAATTACCTTTATTTCACTATATTAAATCATCTTTCTTTATTTTGGTTCATAAACTGCCAAGCCCCCATGTTTATTATTTTTGTTATTAGAGGATTTTAACGCTATCTACTTTAGAGAGTGGTTTATTTCGGAACTGTTATGATCTTAATTTATTTTATGTTCTGGGACGCTTATAACATCTGGCTGTCATTTGAAGAAATAATTGCCCCTAGCGGAAGAGATTAATATTCTCGTTTGGTTTTTTTGTGCCAAATTTAAATTAATTTTAAAGATGACTTATGTTCATTTGTACAAATTATAATGTTTAGTTATCTTTATAGGAATACTTTCACTATTTAAATACTTCAGATCTTTTTTTCTTTGTTATAAAACTCGGCGACTATAATTTTTAAAAACAAAAATAACATGTTGGTGTTTTGTTAAAGTTTTTGTTTGTTGACTCGAAAATTGTTTTGGGAAGCGTAAGGAAGGACCCGATCTCGGGATACTATAATGATATTTTGTTATGGTTAATTGTAATTTTTATTAGCCAAAACTTCACTAAACGCAAGGATTAACCTTTGGGGAAGGTCAAGTGCAAGTTTACAGGGAAGATTTTGTTGGAATTTAATTGTTGCCGAAGCCTTGGGTCAACATTCGCAATAGATCGGACATTTTTGGGTGAGATCAAATTCATCTATGATCATCCTGTTCAGTGTTTAAATAATTGACTATAATATCTAAAATTATTAAAGAAGGGTAAATAACTTCAGTTTCCAAACCATAAATATTACAGTTTGTCAACCTCACAACAATATTTGGTTATTAAAGAATCATAACATTATTTTTACCAATTATAAAAGATATTTTTGAATCCTGTTATTATTTTATTTAAAGAAATATTTCTGTAATAATTAATAATAAAAAAATGTTATCCTCACAATTCAAATTAGAGTTTAACATTTTCAAGTATTGTTCAACAATACTTCTATTAATTTTATAACATAGGAGGCATGCCTTACTAGTTAGGGTTTATTTAAGGATTTCATTTACAACAATAATTACAATCACACTTTAAATTTAATTGTGTCATTTTGTTATTTATTACATCAATATATATTGTTTTTTGTGTTTTTTTAACTTGCATCCCATATATAGATATTCTCAGTAGATTGGATGTCCACGATAAGAATAAAAATCTGCTTCAGGAAGTCTTCGGTTGTAAGTGTCCAACTTAAGTTAAAACTTTAGGTAAAGTCAAGGGGTCTTGAGAGAAAGAGTTTTCGTCTTACCGCTGAGCAGTTTATGGGGATAAATTTATTTAATAATAAAAATCTACCTACCTCACAAAATAAAAGTAGGTTGGTAGTTGACGCCCAACATTATATGTATATTATAAATTAAATAAAATTCATAAATAATAGTACAAAATAAGAATAATAAATCATAATTATAATAAATATAAATTATTTTTTTTTTCACCACAAGGGTAACCTGGCGGTCTAGGGGTAAGGTGTCAGACTTTGGTGCTGGGGTTCGAGGTTCAATCCTCAGTCCCAGCACAGATGTATCTGATTGCCAAACCCTTTCTTCACCTCTGACAAGACTTGTATTAATCACAACTTGTGAATGTGTGGAATGCCAGGCCTCCACAGTGGTTAGGATCCCACGTTAAACTGTAGGTCCTCCATTTAATCTCACAATCTCCCAACCATCACACATTAGCGTGTGTATAGCCCAAAACAGGTAGTAAGATGCAGTGCTAATAATAATAATAATTGCATCATTGCTTTTTCTATCACATAAAAAAAGAAACAATTTCTTTTACATAGTTAAATAAGTTATACCTGATGAAGGATAGGGAAGGTAAATGCATCACAGAAATATATTAATTCAACAAATAAGTTTATTAAAAAGTAAACAAAAAGATATAGAATTACATATGAGTGACAAGATTTAAATTCATTTAATTAATGATAACTGTATTCCGTTATCGAGGTAGAAAAGATTAGGTTGGACGAATGGGTATAATTACTTTGTACACAACGAACCGACAGTAGTTAGAAAGAACATTTTGTTTAGTTAAACAACTATAGAAATAGGGATATTAGTTTGAATCATTTGCCACTAATAGGCAACAGTAAAAAAGGGGAATAAAGTTGTAGGCAATATAAAAAAGACAATTTAGCCAGGCTAATACCAGACTAGTACCTGAGAGGTCTAATCATGAAAAATAGTGAAACTATTTAAAATAGAAACATAGCATCAAATCCTATATTTTTGAGTTACTAATAAGAAGATTATTTAAGCTATCTAGATTGTATTAACCCTCATGAAGAATTACGAAAAACCAAAGCATGATATCCTATAAGAGGATCTTTCATTTTACAAATAATAGATGGCTAACAATCAGGCATCTACACAGTATTTTACTATGGCCGGTCGTTTCATAATAAGTAATGCCAGAGCAATCAATAGTAAATTTATACATCTACCAATTACTAGGGCATACAATGGCTAGTACAAACTATCTTTGAACACTTAGATAAATATGGCACCTAAAGGGGCCGAAAGAAAGCATTATCCTCGCGGGCCCCTACTTCAATCTAGTAGTGCCCCCACAGGTTGCGCACCGCAAATAGCTACACAAACAAGGGTGTAATCGTGACTGCAACCAGTCACTGACCTAACTAGGTCCAAGAAAAAGATGTTAGATGATCTAGTTGTTGCCAAAAAGAGATTCTAAACGAGATCATACCGTTTAGGGTGTCATAAAAATATAACAATGTCTTAAGGACTTAGAAAAGGAAATCTAATTCATGAACTCAGTGTACTCAATCACCTGGTCCTATACATATGTAGAGCGTAGGGCCCTCGTATTTAAACTCTGTCTTATGGGCATAGGGAAATAATCGTCAGACTATCTGACCCAAGAAACTATGTCTGATGGACATAGAAAATAGCGTAAGACATTCCGACTAAATAAACCATGTCTGATGGACATAGAAAATAACTCGGACACACTAACACAATACACTATGTCTGGTGGACATAGAAGATAAAGCAAGACATTCTAATACATGAAACTATGTCTGAGGGACATAGATAGCAACATCAGATATTCTGACATGACAATCAATGTCTAGTAGACATTGAAAATAAAGCAAAATATACTAATACATGAAACTATGTCTGTTATCTTGTTTTAATTGTCTTTATGGGATTTTTATGATCTTTATGGAATTTTGATTGTAGATGTCATATTATATAAATGACATGCGACATAATCATACCTTCAGCCCAGACCATGGCTCCGATTGTTCATACACCCCGGCCAGTTCATGAAAGTAGAAACTTGCAACACACTAGTTAGTGAACCACTTGAGTCTATTTTACAGATGTGGATAACTAAACGCTTAGATCTGTGGTCAATAAAAGTGAATATTGTATTAATACTGTTTTGGGCCCCTCTCATTTATTTGAATCCATGGATGACCAGGCAAATTTGAACGGTATTTTCAGTTCAAGATTCTATATTCAAGTCATATCTTTATTATTAATACCACTTTAGTTAATTGTTATTTATTTTTTTGAGTTTCAATCCCATAAGACATTTTCAGAAGTAAAGTCAAATATATTAAGTTTTAAACCTTTTTTTGTTTAAAAACTTCTTTCATTCTATTTAAAAATCTGGTGATGAGTTGGCTACCTTTTAGGTCAAACAGTATTAGGACAACCAATAAGAAGCTAGCTCTCATAACATCAGACTACCAAGAGCTCTCTTATTGGTTGGTTTTAACACTCAAGATGAGGGGTCCATGAAGCAAGGGGTTGGTCATAATATATAAGTGGTTGGAGCAGCTTTTGCGTTACTCTGACTCTGGCTCTCCGAGTCAGTTGGTTATATGAGTAAAGTCTGTGTCAATGCAATGTAACATTTTCAATTATAAAAGTGATTTCAACTCAATAATACACTCATGTTGAATTCAACTAGCATGGGAACTTATTGAACCAATTCCCTACAAAACTCTAATGGAAGAGATATAACATAATCACAACTATCACCCGGCCATATGCTAACTGCGCAGTACAATAATCAATAATCAGTACCCCTAGATAGACGAATAGGCTCCCCAACTGTTAGGCATAATCTCAGTACCGACATAATTGCCGCCCAACCCTGGGGAACAAAATCTTTATAATATCGACACACAAGTTGCAAATCATTGTAACAACGAGAATGTCCGTGTGGCGGAGACAATAATTTAACTAATTTAAATTAGCTGAAAATTTACACCTGGACACAGGAATCAAATCCAGGTTTAGTGAGCATTGACGTGCTAAGCCAAAGATTTTGAATTCAATACTCGTGTCTAGGTGTCATTTTTCAGTTATTTTACATTAAGTTAATAAAACTATTGGATTTCATTAAATACAAAGTCAGAGTTTGATAAAAAAAAAGCCAACAAATACAATTAAGTATTTTTGGTTAAAAATTTATTTTAGTATTATGGTGCAACAAATATAGATATTACTATGAATGGAGTATAGGTACTTAAATTTGTACATATGAAACAAATCAAAGCTAGAAAATTAAATTTGTATATATGAAACAAACCAAAGATAGAAAATGTATCAGTAAGTTTGCTTAGACATTGTTTTTCTTCTTATTATGCTCCTTTAAATATTTGTGTTTAGTAGCATATGGCTGTTTATAACAAACTCAATAAAATATTTTACTAATGTTCTTTGGCTGTAAGAAATAAATTTACTAGAGTGAGGGAACAGTTTTTTTCTAAATGAATGATGTTGGCATCAATTTGGATTTCAATTAATAGTTCACATTTAAAAAGTCAAGTATTGTAGTTAGTCAATTTGATGAAAATATTATAGTTTTGTTTTATTTCTAGAATGTATTATCCATCCAAAACTGCTACAATGAACTTTAAATATATTTTGAGATTCATTTTAATTTTCTTAGTAAAGGTTTATTAAAACATGTCAAGAAATGTTGGTGTTTCTAGCTATTGTAGGCATTGTTTGCTGGGAAGATAAAATTGTCAGTAAGCCAAATTTGTTCTTGTAACTAGCATACACAATTTTAAAGGTCGAGGGAAATGACCAAACTAGTATTACTGCTAGCATATCAATACCTGCATCAGTGGCTAGGGAAATATTCTATAGCAATAATAACCAGACACTCTTTAGTGGTCGAATGTTCTAAAACAGCTGTCATCAAACATTCAATCACAAGCTACCGGTAGCTCGCTGTGGCATTTTCAGTAACTTGTGGAAGAAATTTATTTTATGCTTTCCAAAGTTCATAACTTATTTTTGAAAAGTGTTGGCTCAAGTTTAGGATATGTATGGCCTCTCGTCTCTAAAGTAAAGTACAGAAGCCCCATGGCTTCTTTGGTGCTGACTGACAGCTCTCAGCTGACAGCTGACGGCTTTGAAAAGCTACCAGACCAAATTTATGTATCCCTACATCGAACCATATGATCTGCAAAAAACAAGTGTTTAGCAGCTGTCACTTCTGACAGTCAAATTTTAGGTATATACCTAAATGTTAACTGTCAGAAGTCAGCTGTGAACTGTCATTCAGCACCAAAGAAGTCATGGGGCTACTCTAGGTACCCTGATCTGGTTTGTGTCGCACTTCTTGTGACGACGTTGTTCCGCTCTACCTACTGGTATGGGTCATCATTTTCAGCTGAAAGTGGAAAAAAAGTAGGTTCTCCAAATAAAATATTGATAGCATCATTCGAATGGGAGAGAAAAGTTACTTACCAAACATTAAAAAAATGGGGGATGAAAGTGAAGGCCATTCTTCTCCATAAGTTACACACAAAGATTTTTAAAAAAAATATAATTGAATATCATTTTGTTTGATTTTTTTAGCATCAGGTCTTGCTACCTGTTAGGTTATACACACATACATATACTAATTATCTTGATGAGTTAGGGATAAGGAAGGATGAATTTAGAGAATATGTATGTACCTTGTGTGGTGGGGGAGTAAAAAACCACTTTGGAAAACCACACTCGACCAGGATTCGAACCTTCAATCTCCCTGACAGCGACAGTATAGCCTAATACAAGAGTGACACCTTAGACCATTCGGCCACTGAAAAAGGTTGTTTGAAAATTAATAATCCTGGTATTTTCTAGCACTAAACAGTTGATTTTAGTAAGAAATTTACTAGCAAGTTTAAATTATTTCCGCAACAATTACAAATCCAAGCCAGACCTCGATAGAACAAAGGTGTTATGGCAAAGCCTCTGTAGAGGTTACAATAATATCAAATTCACGACATGGCAAATTTTTAATATAGGCAGCTCGCCAAACAAATTGTCATTTTGGCATTTTTAGGATAGAATTCCTGTCGGGTGTACTGAGGGTGGTTTTTCCTAAATAGTTTCCCACTTTCCCTTTACACAAATACAGGTTCTCAGGTTCTCATCCCCAACACATTTAGCGTAATTTAGTTCACATGCATAAATAGCCCAAACCAGAACATAATAATAATAGTAAAAATTACTAATAAGGCTTAACTTAAACCGTAACTTTATAAATATTCTCAGTTAGTTAAAAAGTCCAGCAATACTGTAGTATGTAGCAGTAATGAAGATGTATTTCGAGGGAAGATCAAGAACTAATAATATTAAAATTCAAACATTGAATAAAATAATATATTGTTGATTTCTTGCCTTCACTTGAAACATATGGAATCATACATATAAAGAGGTCCATCACGTGTGCTTTCAGACATATTTATAAAATAAAAGTTTGATCTCAAAAACCACTCAACTCATCCACCACAAAACTTCACACGGAGAATGGGTTGGCGAAGGCGTGGAGCAGGATAATAGTATTGTTGTATGCTGTCTTGTCTGAAACAAGTACAAAAACAACGTATTAACCACATTTAACATCGTTTCATAAAGTAATGGAGAGCAGGGGATTTCGAGGGATGGTCATCAAGAAATTTTGAAAAATTCAATGTGAAAAAAAGAAAAAGAAAACTAGGATATACTTCTTGAAAATAAATTTGAAAAATGTGTCACTAAAAAGGGTGGATTTGTAGCACTTAGTAACAATAAAATGTAAACAGAAACTTTGAATAGGCTAACTTACAAGTTTTTTTTAGCGCCGCGTCTGAAGCATGTCAGGACTACCAATAAATATTTTAACTACAAGGAATAAAATTAATAATATGAGCTGCGCATTTAAAGTAATTGAATATACCTATTAGCCTATACAATAGTATTTTGAGGGGAAAAAAATCCTTAAATAAAATAGATTGTGAGCCACATGTCACGCTGCCCAAAATAAACTCTACGTCATCACATCAACCCTAGTGCTGACAGCGAGATCAATACTTTCATTCAGAGCCAGAGAAGAAACATCTAATGGATACTTACCAAACGAGTTCTGAAACTCTGGTGGAAAGACCAGGTAATGATCGCACACTATGATATTCTTGGCATGAGCCTTCCCTCGTACCTCAATCAGCCCAAACAAGGGCTCGTCCAGGGGCTGAGTCAAGTTAACTATTACTCTCTGATCGTCTACTGCGGAGATCTCCAGCGACATGCCGTTTGGGTTCACCTGGAAATAGATACAGGGACCTATTGATGGATATAAGACTTTGCGCCTGGTTTGCTTGGTCACTGGTTCGAATACAAAACTGGTAATGTAGTTACATTGGCGGTAGTGGTTAGCAACATTTAAAACTTATCAGTCGAACCTCGTTAAAAATAAAAAGTGAACTTTCAGCGTTTGCTTTAAATATAAGTAACCCAGCGCGCCAATGCAGTCGGGTTTGATACCTGAATTGGAGTCGGACACATCAGCGTGTGTGCTCTAGCAAATAATGTAAGGTAATTCAAATTAAAATGCTCAAACAACAATCTTTAGAAATGCATTGTTTATGAAATTTGAGTCAGCCTACCTTGATTACTTCTCCAATTATACTGATTGGTTTGCCAATAAATTGGGCAAGATGACGACCATTTACCCGCATTCTTGGCTCGGAGACTATTTCTGAGTTGTCCATACTCCCCATTAGTTATTATTTATTTCACAAGACAACTAAGAACGACTGTTATGGAATAGAAGAGTATTTTAATATTTATGTTGATTGATTTCCACGGGCGGGAATAATATAGCATAACAAGCTTGATAGTTATTGTTACCAACACTGAAGTCGAAAATATATTGTCGACGCGTCCAACAACTTTACTCATAAAAACGCTGTAAACATGTGATTAGTACAGTATGGTAGGTCTCCATGTTGTTTCTTATTGTTATTTCCATTCATTGATCTCTATAATATAACTGGATGAACATACACATACGCATCGTCTGCTACATTGTGGGGGGGGGACAGAGTTAACGGTTTCTTTCAATCTTTTTATGCGAAAATATGTCTATGATGAATAAGAGTGTTGTTGTTTGAAAATAGTGTAGTATTATATCACACTTTCCTGAAGAAACATTTACATTAAAGGATATACAATTCAGTTCTACAGGTAATACTGTACACATATGAATAAAATCTTTAACATATTTAAATATGTAGTTATCATCAATGTTGTTTACAGTCTGCCAAGACTACACTTTTATTTAAAGTTGGTTACTAGCTTGTATATTGGTTTCAGAAACCATAGGTTATTATATTGAAAGTTCGATAAATATAACGACTAAGTTATTTTAAACTTGATTACATTTGTTTGAATGAAAAACTTTGTGTATTTGCCATCTATTCAACCTATCACTTAGGATATAGGCTGGTAGAAAGTATTATTATATTAAAATATTTTTTTTTAAGTTGGCTCATATCTTGTATATTGCTTTCAGAAACCATATTATGTTGAAATTTCGGTAACTATAATGAAACAAGTTAGCTAAAAACTGTATTATATTTGTTTGAATGACATACTTTGTGTAAAAGTCACGTTCAAATGATAATTTAGGTTATAGGTATCTACTAAACCCTGAATTTAGTAATAATCCCAATATGTAAGGCTTTATTTCGTACCAGAATACTATGATATATATATATATTGGAGGATAAACGTCCATTTAGAACGGAAGTAAATATATTCTTTTGGAAGGTCTTTTATCCTAACTAAACACAACTATAGGGTAGGATTCTAGTACGAAATAAAGCCTTACAAGAGAGCTTCCTTAAAAAATCATCGTATATATTAGGCTACATCAACTTATTCAAAGACAAAACTCACCAGTTTCGAACTTTGATATGCTCCTCAAAGCTTTTACTAAAATATTTATTTAATGTAACTTTTACACATTGATGTATCTCATATATTTAATAAAATGAATGAACGATGTCAAAATGACACATTGCCTTTTATAGGTGTAAGAGAGAAAGAGATAACCGAAAGTTTCTTTCTCTCTTACACAATGATATGCAGACGATAGCTTGAAATTTTCAGCCACAGATGTCCATCAAGTTATATTATAGAGATCAATGTTTCCATTATCTCTATAATATAACTGGATGGGCATATGTGGCTGAAATGTTTGAGCTATCGTCTGCATACCATTGTGTAAGAGAGGAAACCTTCGGGTATCCCTTTCTCTCTTACACACCCTGGTGGAAAAGCACAGGAGTAAACAGCAGTAAACCAATGAAAACCGTAGTTGGTTTCGTATAGTTATTTAAGGTCCAAGGGAAACCAAGGAAATCCAGACCATTTCTCATGTGTAGGCTGCTATAAATTTGTCAGGTTCTCTCAGGGAGAGTGTACAACAATGGGAACCAGACAATGTCTGGAACACTCTGTTTTAAAATGGTTTTCTTTGGGAAGGGCCAAACCAGTGCAAATCAGACCTTGTCTGAAACACTGGATCTGTGGTTTGATCTGTTTCTTGATGGTATGTGCCAAACCATTGCAATCCAGACCTGGTCTGGAACGCTCCGTGTCTATGGTTTTATCTGATTTTTCTTGGGACAGAACTAACTAATCCAAACCAAACATTATTTGGAACGCTTTAAATCTGGGGTTTGGTCTGGTTTTCTTTGGGACGGAACTAACCAATACAAACCAGACTTTCTCTAGAACACTCCGGTTATGTGGTTTGGTCTGGCTCTCTTTGGGACAGAACAAACCAATGCAAACCAGACTTTGTCTAGAACGCTCTTTGTATGTGGTATTGTCTGGTTTCCTGTGGGATAGGACAAACCAAAGCAATCGAGACTTTTTCAGGAACACTCTTTATTTATGGTTTGGTCTGGTTTTCTATGGGACAGAACAAACCAATGCAAATCATACATTGTCTGGGTCAATCTAGAGCTGTAGTTTGGTCTGGTTTTCTTCGGGACAGAACAAACCAATGCAAACCAGACTTTGTCTGTAACAATCTTTATTTGTGGTTTGGTCTAGTTTTCTATGGGACAGAACAAACCAGTGCAAACCACCCTTTGTCTGGAACACTCTTGATCTGTGGTTTGGTCTGGGTTTCGTTGGGAGAGCAATGCAAACCAGACTTTGTTTGGAACACGCTTGATCTGTAGTTTGGTCTGGTTTTATTTGGAACAGAACAAAATAGTGCAAACCAGACTTTGTCTGGAATACCTTTGATCTGTGACTTAGTCTGTTTTCTTATGGGACAGAACAAATAAATGCAAACAAAACTTTGTCTGAAACACTCCAGCTATGTGGTTTTGTCTGTTTTTCTTTGGGACTGGACTAACCAACGCAAACTAGATTTTGTCCTGAACACTCCAAGTATGTGGTTTTGTATGGTTCTCTTTGGGATGAGCCAAACCAATGGAGACCATAATTAGTCTGGAATGCTCCATGTCTGTGTTTTTTTCTGGGTTCTCTTTACGACATATCATAGTCTGGAATACTCCGGGTATGTGGTTTGGTATGGTTCTCTTTAAGATAGGCCAAACCAATGCAAACCAGACTTTGTCTGGGACACTCATGGTATGTGGTTTGGTCTGGTTCTCTTTAAGATGGGCCAAACCAGTGCGAACCAGACTTTGTCTGGAAAACTCTGTGACTGTGGTTTTTACTGGTTCTCTGGAACGGAACAAGCAAATGCAAATTAGACTTTGTCTGGAACACTCTGGGACTGTGATTTTTTTCTAGTTATTACTGGGACTAAACAAACCAGTGCAAACCTGACTTTGCTTGGAATACTGGGACTATGTTTGTTTTCTGGTTCGCTCTGGGACGGAACAAACCAATGCAAACCAGACTTTGTCTGGAACACTCTGGGACTGTGGTTTTTTCTGGTTATCACTGGAACGGAACAAACCAGTGCAAACCTTACTTTGCTTGGAACACTCTGGGACTATGGGTTTTTTCTGGTTTGTTCTGGGACGGGCCAAACCAATACAAACCAGACTTGGTCTGGAAAACTCTGGGACTATGATTTGTTCTGGTTCTCTTTGGGACCGAACAAACTAATGCAAACCAGATTTTGTCTGAAACATTCTGGTACTATGGATTAGTCTGGTTCTCTTTGGGACGGAACAAACCAATATGAACCAAACTTTGTTTGGAACACTCTGGGTCTGTGGCTTCGTCTGATTCTCTTAGGTACTGAACTAAACAATGGAAACCAAACTTTGTCTGGAACACTTTAGGGCTGTAGTTTTACTGGTTCTCTCTGCGACAGGCCAAACCAATACGAACCAGACTTTATCTGGTAAACTCTGGGACAGTAGATTTTTCTGGTTTTCTATGGGACGGGCCACACAATTTATACAAATCATGATTTGTCTGGAATTGTAGTTTTTTCAGGTTCTCTCTGAGACGGGCCAAATCAATCCGATCCAAACTTGGTCTGGAACACTCTGGATTTGCGGTTTAGTCTGGTTCTCTCTGGGGCGATCCAAACCAATACGAAACAGACTTTGTCAGGAACACTCTTTGGCTATGGTTTGTTCTGGTTCTCTCTGGGGCAGCCTAAACCAACACGAGCCAGGCTTTGTCTGGGAACCTCTGGAACTGTAATGTTTTCTGGTTTTCTCTGGGTCGGGCCAAACCAATACGAACCAGACTAATATATAAATGCCTTTAACACTGAAAGGTGTGAAGGCTTGTTTGTTTTTTAATTAATTTCACAGGAACTTAAACAGAGAACTGTTGCCTATATAGTTGTGTGGGTTGCTTGTCTAACACTAGACAACCACGTTTATTACGTCATATTTATGCTTAAGGTGATAACAAAAATAAAAAAATACTTTTTTATTCTTAATTATACTTAATGTGGCTTCATTTTCAGAACATGTTTCCCAAGGTGTTAACCTACATTTAGTAGTCCTTGGAATAGCCTTGCCTGGTCTATAATTTGGTTCCAAATATTGCTTTCTTTTAAGAGACATCTCATTAATAGATAGATATTTTGACGCACGGTTAGTGGATGAACTTAATAACCTACTACAACATTCAGAATAAATAACACTCACGAAAAGCTATTGATATGAATAAACGTATCCAAGTTTCAATGAATCAAATTTGGGTTAGCGTATACCGGTACCCTATATAAGATTAAGAGAGTACGCGAAAGCAGAAAATGAAAATAATCATACCAAGTACACAGCCAATATGATTAAAGCTCAAACAAAACATAATACTGAAGTACAACCATAAAAGGAGGGAACACAAAACAAAATTAATATTATTGAGTAATTTAGTTATTACTTTATATTCAATTTTACATTAATGTCGGTGTGATAAAAAAACATTTAATTATATATTATTAAATGTGAGTTGTAAAAATTCATTTTGAACGACATTTTCGCAGTGATGTTGGTATGACTGTTTCCTCAAAAGTTGACGCCTCAGCCGTTAATTCATTGATCTCTATACTATAACTGGATGGACATCTGTGGCTGAAATTTTCGAGCTGTCGTCTGCATACCATTGGGTAAGAGAGAAAGAAACTTTCGGGTATCTCTTTCTCTCTTTCACCCAAACAAGGCAATGTGACATTTTGACATCGTTCATTAATTTGATTGAGTATATGAGATACATCAATGTGAGAGTGGTTAAATTAAATAAATATGTTAGTTAAAGCTTTGAAGAGCATATAAAAGTTCAAAACTGGTTAGTTTTTTATTTAAATAAGTTGATGTAGCCTAATATGTACGATGATTTTTGAAGGAAGCTTACTTTTAAGGCTTTATCTCGTACCAGAATCCTACCATATATTTGTGTTTAGTTAGGATAAAAGACCTTCTAGAAGGAAATTTCTACTTCTGTTCTAAATTGCTGTTCATCAAACCAAAATATTATATATATAATAGTATTCTGGTACGAAATAAAGCCTTACACATTGGGATTATTACTAAAATCAGGGTTTAGTAGATACTGTACTTTCTACAAGCCAATAACCTAAACTATCATTTGAACGTAAGACTTCTACACAAAGTGTGTCATTCAAACAAATGTAATACAGTTTTTAGCTAACTTGTTTCATTATAGTTATCGAAATGTCAACATAATATGGTTTCTGAAAGATATGAGCCAACTTAAAAAAACAGGTATTATTACAATAATACTTTCCACAAGCCTATAACCTAAGTGATAGTTTGAATGCATGGCAACTATTCAAAGTTTGTCATTCAAACAAATGTAATCAATTTTTAAGATACCTTGTTCATTATATTTATCGAACTTTCAATAAAATATGGTTTCTGAAACCAATATACAAGCTAATAACCAACTTTAAATATAAGTGTTGTCGTGGCAGACTGTAAACAACATTGATGATAACTACATAAAAATTGAAATATCTAAGGTTTTATTCGTATTTGTACAGAATTACCTGTAAAACTGGATTTTATATCCTTTAATGAAAATGTTTCTTCAGGAAAGTATGGTATAATACTTCACTATTTTCAAACAATAACACTTTTATTCATCAGAGACATGTTTTCGCATAAGAACATTTAAAGAAACCCTTAAATCTTTCCCCCCTCAGTGTAGCAGACGACACACTTGAGCGTCACGCTTTTGTCCTTGGAATGTGCATGTGTATGTCCATCCAGTTATACTATAGAGATCAATGCGTTAATTTTACTCAACATCAACGATATTTTTCTCGAGATTTAAAACTAGGGATGTTCGATTCATGGGCTTTGAATCTATTCTCTGGATCGATCTAGATCAAGAGGCGTAGTATCGATTCAGGCAAAAGATCTAATGCATTGAATCGATTTTCCAAAGATTGATCTAACGATTCATGTAAATTAAGTTTGCTTTATCTGACTACACTAACCAAAAGTGGCGCACCTATCATAAAAATTTACACCTAAGGGAGGAGTGGTAGGGCGTTGGGGGTGTCAAAATGTATCCATGGGAAGGGGGGCAGCAAAAATTTATCGAGGGGGGAGGCGTCAAAATGTACAGAGGGTGGGGTTGCGGGCGTCAAAATGTAAGTTATTGATGGGAGGGTGGCAGCAAAAATGTATCAGGCTGGGCGTGGGGGAGCGTCAAAATGTATTTATGGGAGGAGGCAGCAAAAATTTATCGAGGGGTGGGAGAGGAGTCAAAATTTATCGAGGGGGGGGGAGGCGTCAAAAGTACTGTGGGTGTGGTGTTATTTATTGATGGGAGAGGGTCAGCAAAACGTATCGAGGGGTGGGGGTGGCGTCAAAAATGTTTTGAGTTGTGGGGTGGGGGAGGCATCAATAATATATTGAGCTTTGAGGGGGGGGAGGCTTAAAAAATGTATCAAGGGGAGGGGTAGGAGAGGTGTCAAAATGTATCGAGGGGAAGAGTAGGGACGTCAAAATTTATCAAGGGGGGGAGGCAGCAAAAATGTATGACTTATTAAATCCCTCTGGAAGATATTTAAATTATTTTTGTGGTAACCACAAAGGGCAATGATTTAAATAATATGTGTGGCCTTAAATACAATGTACACTTTGCTTCTGTTATTTTTTCCAATTTGTAAATTTAGGGACACTTGTGTGTAGTGGTAGGCTTACTATAATATTTTATTCACAATGAGGAGCACTTTAAATGTTTTACTCGAAGAGAAGAATCAGTGGTGGTGGAAAACCATATTTATGTAAGGGGAAGGAGGCAGTTAGTAAAATTATATATATATTTTTAAAGGTGTTTTGCCCTCCAACTCAAAAGGGAGATTGGGGATCCAGGAGCTTCCAGAAGAGTCTTAAGAAAATCACGCTATATATTGGAGACAAACCAGAACCTTAACAAGTAGACCCCAGAGAGGGACACACTTTTTTTTTTTCCTCAGTCACAGTGAATTAATCTTTCAGAAACTGTGAATTCAGTACACCTTATTTGTTTGACTTAATTGTTTGAGAACCAGTGATTGAACTAAAACACACTTGGTGGCATCTATCTTGAGGAAATCTCACACTTTTTTGTGGGAGGGTGTGTCTCGAAACTTGATCCCTTCCACTATGACTTTTAGGCCAAATGACTTTTGTCGAACTTAACTACATTAACTTTTTTAATCGAAATATATTTTAGGACAAATTACTTTTGAGGACAAATGACTGTAAATAAATGTTCTATGTCTAAGTTTTGTTCGGAAACATTCGCTATGATGTATTGTGATGTTAATAGAGGGCAGCGTGTGTCCTATTTAGTTAAATAGTATATACTATTGTTTCTATTGTAACTATTTACCAAGGTCTAAAGCAGTGGTTATCAAAGTGTGGGGCGCAACTCCCAAGGGCGAGCGCGATAGATGCTAAAGGGTGGCGCAAGACATTGTTATGACATTAAATTATTTGTTATTAACTCGATCTAACCAAGTTCCAGAAAATACATTTATGTTGACTGTATTTTTAAGAGAGCACTCTACATTACTCTACTGTATTTTCAGCTCTGGCAGCTATGAAGGGTAGATATTGTGCGAGACTAGATGTCACCAAAGAGCTGAAAGTTTCTCTTTCTTATATTACTCCTTGTTTTTATAAACTTTGGATTAAAAAACAATCAAATCAATCACACAAAGTATCACCATTACTTGAGCCACGTTACACCATCAAACATTAGACAAGTGATTAATTAAAAACAAAAGTCAATGGTATAATGATATGAATTATAAAAATGGGCTATAAATGCTAATGTTAAAGAGCTATGATTATTTTGTGTTGTATCAGATGTTGATGTGGAACTGTTTTAATTCAAATGATTTTTAATTTTTATAAGGCTAATTTCCTTACAAAATGTAAAAATATGCATAAGTATACATAGGTACACTATACCAACAACATATTTTTATCCAAATTAAACAACACTGGAAGGGGAGTGGGGGGTAGAGGGATCGTGGCGTGACCTCCTCAATTGGATGTAAATAATGTCACAGAGTAAAATTGTTTAGAACCACTGCTCTAAAGAATACAGGCCTCACTGCACTTTAGTTCCTGTGATCAGGTAAGAAGCTAGAAAGCACTAATATCTTTTCACAATAACATGCACTCCAGTCAACCAGTAGAGAAGTTTGAATAACTAAAGTTTCAGTTTATGGTTTTAACTTTTTAAGTACCATAGTGATTAAAACTAGAGCACCCTAATCAACCTCTCCATATATGGTAGAGAGAGAAAATAATTAATAAAGTACAACAAAAATACCTTATTTATAATATACATACTAACTACCATTTGTATTTGTTTACGATTGTAAAAGCATTTAAATTTGCTTTGTAATGTTTCCACATTTGTAATTCTGTCAACCCAGTAAGGTTGAGTAATCTAACATTGACGACACGAAGACCTCGCCAATAAATGCATTCTTTGTTGCTATCGCCATATTGTTGTGACGACTAACAATAAGCGTCTTTCAATAGCACATTGAGGTAGAGTGGAAAACGTTTTCAAACACCCTTTGTGGGCCCCCACCCAGCCGGTATTCGAAGCCCAACCTCCCCGTTACTAGCAAACTGGTATATACCCCAATTTTCTTAACGATGTGGGTAACTCGACTAACACTGCCCGGTCTTGGGGAGCATCGTACAGCTCTGTTCAACAATAACTTAGAAAGACTGTTGGAGAGGGAGAAGGGTGCGTGATGGGGAGGTCCGTTAACTTGGAGTAGCACTTTAAATTTTGAATTTTTTTCGGTGCCAAAGTTTTGTTCTAGTTTTGTACCGTTTTCGGCCACAAACAAAAAGTTTTGTACCCCCACCCATTTTGAGTAATTAGCATATCAAAATGGTCACTCAAAGTTAATGCTGGGGTAATACTTTTGATGTTTTTCGATGCCAACATTTTGTAGTAGTTTTGTACCACAAATAAAAAGTTTTTTTACCCCCATCCATTTTGGGTAATTATCATAAAAGATTAAAATGAGGATCACTCCAAATTGGTCTAAGCTAAACAAATCTGTTCTCAAGTTCAGTGTTTCATGAACCAATTTTTTTGGTTTATTCTAGGTAATCGGATAGGGCTACCTTCATCCAACCAAAAAAACTTTAAGTTTAGTATCTAAATAAAAGTGATAACTTTATCACATTGACCAAATCAAATCTTATTGTAAGCCATCTTAAAAGTTCAATGGTATCACTTTTAGTACTGTGAATGGTTTGTTGCAGTCCTTGCTCATACTTTTGCCCAAACTTTCTTGCGTCAAATAATTTGGAGGGGATCATTGGAACTGGATATTTAACTGGGGTTTAGATTGATATTGAATATTTGCTAGTAAAGTGTGTTAAGTCGGACAAAGAAACTGTCCCTTTTAGTTAGTAGTCTAATGTGTTAATTTGGTTATAATGGTCTTAAATTATTGCCAATAAGTTCATCTCTTATATGTTTTAAGATTTGCAGCAAGAAATTTTAGAAGAGAGCCGTGGAAAGTGAATCAAAATACCTAGGTTGAATTTATCAGAGTTTGAGTAGCCAAAACAAACAAACATTTATGAAGAGGATGATGATTGTGAAGAGGAGTATGATGATGATGATTGTGATGAAGAGTATAATGGTGGTGATTGTGAAGAGGAGTATGATGATGATGATGATGATACCCAGTTGAACAAATTTGAGACTTTCAAAAATTAAAGAATAAGAACTTACATTTTATTTCATAATTTGTACCTTTAACATGTTGGTTTGTGTAGTTTCACCTTTTTGCCATTTTTCTAATATTAAATGACAGAAACAGAAATGATGGGGGGTTATTAGTCCTCACAGAATGTGGCTGGCAGGAGAGCTCTTCCTGTATTTCAAATTTCAAATAAGGAAAAACATTTAAATACAAATATGATCATCTTTAATAGCCTACATAAAAAGCAAAGACTTTACTAAATTACCATAAACCAAAATGAGTTTCTTGATCTATGTACAATTTTTTTGCATTTGCTAACATGCTTATAATCATTCAACATTACTTCCAACTCTTGTGACATCATATTTAGGTTTAAAATATAATTTAATTTTTTGTTCTTTGAGAAAAATTTGTAGCCAACTGCTTGACATAGGTACTTGAATATATTAACATGACAAATATTCAGAATATTGGCTACATTATGGGAAAAGTCCCCACATTGTTAATTGCTTTAGTTAAAGAAAGCATCCTTCATAACTCCTTCTCGAACTAATATTTCATTAGTTTTTCTTTTTTTGATTGCGTGGGAATTATAGCTCAGATCTTCATTAACTTTAAATTGGGGGGAAAAAAATAAAATATATAGCTAATAATGGTTGAAATAAAAAAAATAATGGCAAAAAATTAAAGGGCATAAATGGGTGGACCTCCAAATAGAACAGTTAAAATAAGTCAGCAAATTGTTGTCGATCTTGGTGGTCTTGGGGTAAAGTGCCTTAAAAAACCATCACTTTAATTTTGGAGACATTCATACGAAGATCCCTTCTGTTTGTCACCACATTCAAACAATTTAATTCATTCTGCAAGTCACTTTCATTCTCGGCCATTAATATGGTATCATCTGCATAATTATAACATAATCCTCACATTCACATTGTCCATTTGCATACCAACTGCATCCTCACACGCATTTCTTATACACTTATCCAAATACATGTTAAGCAACAATGGAGACATAACCCAAACTCGTCCAACACCCTCCTCACTGTCAAACGATTTGCTCTAAACTCCATCCACTCCAATGAATGCTTTACTTCCAACATACACTGCCATAAGTACATTTACTAACCATGCATCCACACCATAATCTCTCACAACATTCCACAATATATTCCTATTCGCCCAATCGTACACTTTCTCCAAATCGACATACTCACAGTACACTTCCTTCTTTACTGCCATACATTTCTCATTCACTTGTGTTAACACAATATCTGGTACATGCAACCTCTACCTGGCATGAAACCGCAGTGTGCACCCCAAATCTTGTCCTCAGTTTTTTCACGCATTATAATTCTTACATTCACCTTTACTGCCTTTACCTTTGTACAAAGAAACAATTACGGCATTCTTCCAATCATTAGGACTTTAGAAATACCAGCACATACATTGAAAAGCTCAAATAACCTGGCAAAAAGTACCTAACCTCCACACTTCATAGTATTTCACTTGTAATCCCATCCACGCCCACAGCTTTGCCCTTTTTTAACACTTTAAAAGCTTTTAACACCTCAGACGGATGAATGCATCTCGGAGAGTATTTGGGTGTGCATGGACTATTTCTAAGAATGAGGTAGTATATAGAAACAAAGACAGGAGTGTATAAAAGTCTAGCGCCAACTTTGCTGTATGGATGTGAAGCGTGTGTCTATCAGGAGAAACCCAAAAGAAAGGAGAATGTGGTTTGAAAGTAAATCCAATGGTCAAAAGGAAGGAGTGGGCCATATTATATGTGGTTGAATGTTGTAGAATGTTTGAAAAAGAGAAAAATTAGATGTTTTTAAGCATTAAAGGGCATGTATGACTATATGGATGTTGTTGAAGCGAGGGGAGTATGCAACAATAGAGTATCATGGAGAACGTTAGTGTGGATCAATAAGTACAAAGTTGTTTTCAACTCATTTCTTGTCTATCTCATAAGGGGGCAACGTGACTAGGTATTGTGATGTTACAGAATTTTTTTTTAGATATGAAGAGTACCTCGATAATCAAGGGTATTCTGGAAAAGCCAAAGCCACATTTTTATCAAGAATGAACAGTTTTGTTGGCTGGAAGATAGCTGATCTTCAGCCCAACCGGTCTAAAAAACTATGCTTTCCAATGTTATAATTAATTAGGTATATGATAACACATTAGGATTCTTTATGGTTAATTTTAGATTAACTATTTTTACTTAGTGTAAAATACTTAAAAAGTGTTTTGTAATTAACAAAAAAATTTGTTTTGTAATTAACAAAAAAAATTTGTTTTGTTTCAGGAACGGCTCCTTTCTTTGCCCACCACCTCCCACATAAATAATCTGTAATTTTAAAAACACAGAAAAATCATTTGTTTTATTTTTTGCAATAAATTGTTTGGTGAAAACTAATGAGATGAATATACTCGTATTTAAAAAATCATTGTAAAATAAATTACATGCATAATTAACCTTTTATTTTTTTATCATAGTTACATAATGTATCTTTTACTAATCATAATTACAAAATATAACCATAATGCACCTTTTATTCTTAATCATAATTTTTAAAAATCAATTAAATTCTCTTGTAAATATGTGTTTTTTTATCACTAGATCTTAATTCCATGATTTAAACTTGTGAACCAACACATACCATACCAACCCAGAAAGAACCAACACGAACCAGAGTAAAATACCAGAGAAAACCAAATACCATAGCAACCCAGAGAGAACCAACCTTGAACCAGAGCAAGATACCACAGCATCCCATAAAGAACCAAATTAGACCAGAGCAAGATACCATAGCATCCTATAGAGAATCAACATATACCAGAGTAAAATACCATGGCATCCCAAAAAGAACCAACACCAACCAGAGTAAAATACCATGGCATCCCAAAAAGAACCAACACCAACCAGAGTAAAATACCATAGCATCCCAGAAAGAACCAACATGAACCAGAGTTAAATACCGTAGCATCCTGGAGAGAGCCAAATCAGACCAGAGCAATATACCATAGCATCCCATAGAAAACCAACACCTGAGCAAGATACCATAGCATCCCAGAGAGAGCCAACACCAACCAGAGTTAAATACCATAGCATCCTGGAGAGAGCCAAATCAGACCAGAGCAAGATACCATAGCATCCTGGAGAGAGCCAAATCAGACCAGAGCCATATACCATAGCATCCCATAGAAAACCAACACCTGAGTAAAATACCATAGCATCCCAGAGAGAACCAACACGAACCAGAGTAAAATACCATGGCATCCCAAAGAGAACCAACACGAACCAGAGTAAAATACCATGGCATCCCAGAGAGAACCAACATAGACCTGAGTAAAATACCATAACAACCCAGACAGAACCAACACAAACCAGAGTAAAATACCATGGCATCCCAGAGAGAACCAGCATAGGCCAAAATAAAATACCATAGTATTCCATTGCAAACCATTACATTCAAGATTAAAATAACAAAGTATTCTATTGCAAACCAGACCATTCCAGAGAAAAATACCCGAGTATTCCAATGCAAACAAGAGAATTCTGAAGAAATAAAAAACCAGACCATCCCAAAGTAACCAAACCATTCCAAAGTAAACCAGAGACCCTGAAAGAACCAGACTAACTCTGGTTGTTTCTTAACCGAAGGAAAACCAGAGTAAAACCCAGAGCTTGGTTTGCTCTGGTTCCCTCTTGAGATTTTCACCAGGGCATATAAAAGGCAATGTAGTATTTTGACATTATTTGCTAATTTGATTGAATATATGAGATACATCAATGTGTTATTAGTTAAATGAAATAAATGTATTAATAACAGGTTTGAAGAGTATGACAAAGTTAAAACCTTGTGACTTGTTTCTTTCGTTTGAACCCAAGACTTCTGCACACAGCCTATCATTCAGACAAATGTAATAAAGTTTTAGCTACCTTGTTTCATTATAGTTATTGAACTTTAAACATATGATTTCTGAAACTAATATACAAGCTAAGAGCCAACTTTAAATAATTATCGTTTGAATGTAAGACAACTGCATACAAAGTTTGTCACTCAAACAAATGTAATCAAGTTTTGAGATACATTATTTCATTATAGTTTTCAAACTTTAAATATAATATGGTTTCTGAAAGTAGTCTTGACAGAAAATTTGGAAAAGTTTCAGGATAAAAGTGTGAGAGTGGAATAGGTATGAAAGATTCGTGGGCAAAAAATTAACCTCACAAGAGCATGAATGTAATGTAAAAATAAATAATTATGATATTGAAAGTGCTTGGAACAGAATAAAAGAGGCAATATTTGAATGCGCAGAAGATGTTTGTGGATTGGCTGTGGTGGTAAACTTAAAGAGAGATACATGGTGGAATGACTAGGTGAAAGAAACTGTGAGAGAAATGAAAAAAGCATACAAACTAATGATTACTGTGAAGAGTAAACAGAGTTGTGGGACATATACAAAGAGAAAAGAATGAATGCAAAGAGAGTACTAAATGAGGGTAAAGAGCAAATAAGATTAAAAGGAGAAAGAATGAAGAGTGATTTTGAAGAAAATAAGCTGTTCTGAACTGGGTAAAGAGAACGAAATAAGGAGTGCAAGGAAAGAACTATGGCATTCAAAATGAAAATGCGGAGATGTTCTTAGATGAAAACTGTATAACGGAGCAATGGAGGGAGTATTTTGAGTGATTGTATGGCAAAAATATGTAAAAAGAGAAAATTGGGAAAATGTTATAATGAGTAAAAAATAATGAACGAGGCTGAAGTGTTTAAAGCTCTGAAAGTGTTAAAGAATGGCAAAGCTGCAGGCGTTGATGGGATCACAAGTAAAATGCTTAAGGGTCGTCCATAAACCACTTAACGCATTAAGGGGGGAAAGGGGGAGCTCTAATGTCTACATGCTGTTACATGGGGGGAGGGTGGGGTACATCAAAGTGTTACACAACACAGGTCTTAAACTAAAATTCTAATTTTGAAAAACAATATTATTGTTCATGTTTTCACCTTTAATAAACACACTTATTGATAACTTCCGATCTGTGGCCTTGAAAATGTAAGCTTATCACTTTATGTTTATCAATATTTCTAATGCACTTAGGTGTTATTGTCTGCCTGAGACTATGACCGCCAAGCACATTTGAAAACACACCAGGATCCAGGATTGATGTTGGAATGAAACATGAGTCTAGCTATTAATAAGTTAACTAAAGCAAAGTTGTAGATTAATCCAATAATAATTTTAAAAAGTTGTATATCTAGAGTTATTTAAATAGCTCTCTATATGATGATAATATGACTATCATAAAAAAGTGCACAATATTAAGAAAGATGTCTTCCCCCGGCGTCAAGCATCTGATGTGGACAATTTAACATCATCAAAGGGCCATCCTAGTCAGCAAATAGTAGTGCCGCGGCGTCTTGCTCTTACTCAGATCGCAAACCTGACATCTATAACATAAATATAGCAGAGGTTTTTCCTCATGAACCTGAGGAATTTGAACTCAACGGCTTTATGTCTGTACTTGTCTGTCTTATCTGTTTGTATTTGTAGCTATCCATAACTAATAATACTCTCTGAAATCATTTATGTTCAGGATTTAAAATGGATTTTAA
>CABFWB010005076.1:36172-49920 GCA_902151455.1 Timema bartmani
GGGGGGGGCTAGGCTAAAGTAGGGAAAAAAGCGTTACGTGGTTTATGGACGACCCCTTAAGTGTGGCAGCACAGTACTACTTGCCAGATTGTGTGGGTTGTTCGATGTGTGTGCTGGGATTCCTAATGAGTGATGACTGGTAGAATACTGTCATTGTTCCTATGAACAAAGGCATTAGCTTTCTTCAGTCTATTAACTTGTGGTTCGGAACAAAATTTTACACAAAAATGGTTGTATGTAAACTACTTTTATATTATTTTTTTTCTCCAAATATACAAGTATAATGTCATTAATTATGTAAAAGACTCCATTTAAACAGAATAATTAAAGCCATTTTTCAATAAATCGGTTGAGTACACTACCCTTAATTTCAGAGCTAAAATTTAAATTGATAGTTCACCTCGAGAAATGAACATATAACTGTCATGTATGAACGCCCTTTGTTAAATCATTTCAACTGTAACTGACAGGCAGAGGGACAGATGAAATTGTAACACCTCCTTTTTCGAGTTTTGGAGGGGAAAATAAAATATAAAGATCCATCATAATCTTGAGGTAAAAATGTTTCACCTATACAATACTTTCTCTGTTTGAGAAAGTAAAAAACAAAACTCTAGTCTTCAATAGTTGTGTATTTCAAATATTTTTTATGAACTACAAAAAGCTAGTGCTCCGCTCATGGGTAATACCCCCGAAAACCGTTTATTAGGTATTGTTGCTTATAAGTGACGAACAATAAAATCTTGTTTCTCTGCCCCAAGCCACTCACAATAGCAATATATTTCTAACAAGTTTATTTCACTTGACATGGATACAATATTTAAAATTTCACAAAAATGTTTATGCAATTAGGAATAAAACAATAAGCCAAAATCTAATATATATATATATATATACATACATAAATATTTTTATACATATAGCTATACACACCACACATTCACAAGAAAGTTTTTCTGCTTATATGTAATCCACTCTCACAATCACACTGTTTAAACAATCTGTGATGTCTATGATCTTTGGTAATAGTAAAACATTTTCAAGGAATCAAATTCCCAAATTCAATTGTACAAACAGCCAATGACAATCATGTGGTCACAGTTGCAATGGACCGGCCTTGTCGATGAAATGGTTCTGTACGCAGAAGAAATACAAGGTTTTTTTAGTGCAAACAATGAGAACATTATGTCATGTGTCACTCACATGTGGCGTACAAGTGGGAAAACTTAGTGTAGGACATGCTTGGGATTATTACAAACAAATGACAGTTGATATTGTTTGTTCTCCAAAAAAATCTCACAGATTATTCCCCATACTAATAGTGCTAGAATGTTACAACTTAAGGTCTTGACATTCTAAGCGGGATTAGGGTCTGCCAACCTGTAGGATCAAACCTCACATTCAAAAATAAAAATGGCCCACATCGGTGGTGACATGGTCTAAGGCATTAACTCTCATGTTGGACTGGACTACCAGTGACGAGGGGAGCGAGGTTCAGACCTTGGTCAGTTATAGAGTTTTTTCCCCCTCCCTAAATGGCTTCTCAATATCCATACAAATGCTGTTACATTTATTCTAGATTCAAACCTATATTTTTTTGTATCACTGTGTCTTACTATATGTTGTTTATACCCATATATGATAATTACTACTAAGGGGTAGGGATAGGGAAGTAAGAATTTTGGAGGTAATAAACCTGTATTTGCTTGGAAGGAGAGTGGGAAACCATTTAGGGAAAACCACACTCGTTAAACCTGATCAGACATCTGCAAGCCTGTCTAAGATGAGAGTGATGCTTTATATTGTTTGACCACTGAAGTGTGTCCCAACTCATCCCTGATCCATTAGTGTAAATATGTGAATAGCCTAAACGAGTAGTGAGCTTTGGTGCACACACAAAAAAAGTATTAACAATATGTCTTCCTGTTGTCTTTGCAACAGTTTACAACCAATCGATAATACACCAGGCCTGTAACCCGCTGAAGTTAACAGATGTAGGTGTGTGGGGGTGGGGATACTTGTGAGGGGATTCCCAAGTGATTTTTCACTGGCTTTGTAAGAGTCAGACATGCTAACCAAAAGGTAGTGTATAAATCCTACTTTTAGTGGTAGAATGCACCTACACCTATGGCCATGCAGTCTAAAGAGATAGACTTGTGACATAACACTTGGTCGCCCTGCCATGGCACAGTGAGGAGGTATCCATACTAATGCAGGTGCCTTTCTTCTAATTACCCTACTCATATCTAGCACTTAGATTAAGCAGCTCTACAAACCTTGTGATAAAGAATAAAATAAGTGGAATGCATACTATAAGTTTGGTTATTTCTGATATAATCTCCCCCACTTAACAAAATAATATTTAAAGAAGGCTGTGGATACACCATCCCCTAAACACAAAACAAACATACATTTCCGTTGGTAATCCCATGTGCTGTTAAAATAATTTCACAGTCAGTTTACATCACGATTTTGAAATGGATTTGTGAAGTTATTTTTATTATTTTATTATTGGGTGTACTTTGCCTGCTATAAAGACAACCATCCAATAGAAACACATATTAAATAGAACCACCACACAACTGGTAAGTCCAATCAAGAGATATGAACAAATGTAATATAATAATCATCATCATCATGAAATGTTTCCATCTTGTAGACTGGTCCTTTTAGTAAAATGCCTTCAACTTATTTTCTTTCCTTCCACCATCTTTTTCCTCTCACTTGCACATTTGTTATTGTGTGCTCCTTCAATCATTTCCTTTATGGTCTTTTTCCTGCATACTTAATCTCCATTATTCCCCTTAGGATCCTTTCCCATTCCATCCTCATTACATGACCATAACACCTCACCCTTGCTACCTCTACTGTCTCATGTACTCTGAATATAGTACCGGTAGGAAATATTTTGTAATCCTTCAAACAAATCAAAATTGCCATTGAATAAAATATTTTACAAACAGAATGACCACCAAGCACGATGGTATGCCATAAACACTTGAAAAATGCCATATAATTTATTCTGGACACTGTTATACCTTTACTATTATGTTACAGTTCCAACAAGGATTAGATAGTTTAAAAAAATGATTGCACTGAAAATAAAATCTATGTGATCGCTTCTCATCGTCAACTGATTGATATCGGTTTATTGCACTTTTTGGAATGACTGATGCTGCGACAGGGCTCCAAATAGGACATTAGACAATGTTACAGTGAACGGATTTACTATATACTGTTCATTTTATCACAAAATAAAGCTAATTTTATATTAAACCTATTGAAGCTTGTAGTGCCTTTTAATATGATTTGGACCACTTCATACTAAAGGTGTACTTTAATAAAAGACAAATCAATGCTTGTCCTATCTTGTGAGCTTTTTATTTTTCTATTTTTGCATATATACTAATTACACCATTGTCTTAGGAGTGAGGAAGGTTGAATTTTAGAGGAAGTGTACCCACATTAATATGTAGAGTGGAAAATAATTTTTGGAAAAAACACCCTCAATACATCCAACCAGGACCCAAACTCCAATCTCCCCGTCATTGACAGCCCAGTCTATTGCGAATGGTGCCTTGGATCTTTTGACCACCGAAGCAGGTTTGTGAGCTATAGATAGTTGAAAGAAGCAAAGAGCATGAAGTATCTTGGTCATGTGATTGAGGCAAAAGGGGACAGCAGAGAAGATATAGTGAGACGAGGGCAGCAGGGAGAGGTTTTCTACAGGTCTGTAAGAGACCTACCATGGAAAAGAGAAGCACCCCTAAAGTGTAAGGAAGTGCTGTACTTCATACCCACAGTAACGTATGCAGTAGAAACTTGGACTTTGGATAAAAGAGAAAAAAGGAAATTGGAGGCCATGGGAATGAAGTTTTTGAGGAGCATGCTGTCACTAGAAGAGAGAGGATTAGGAATGAAGATGTAAGGTCAAGAGTTGGGATACACGAGTATATGAGAGAGTAGAGGAAGCTAGGATGAGCTGGTATGGTTATGTAATGAGGATGGAAGGGGAGAGGATTCCAAGAAAATTAATGGATATGAATTATCAAAGGAAGAGACCACAAGGGAGACCAAAGAAGAGATGGAACAAGTAGCAGCAAGTGTGCAAGAGGAGCAGAGTGGAAGAGAGTGCAGGAGGAAGAAAGGTGGAAGGACAGAGGGAGATGGCATTTTACTAAACAGACACGGCCACAGGCTGGAAACAGTTCATGATGATGATGATGATGATGATGATGATGATAATGATGATGATGATGATGATGATGATGGGATATTGGTCGACTGTCCTCTCTAGTCTATAGCATGATTACAAGGGAGGACAAGCATGTTGCTGTTGAACAAACTGGTTTATAGTTGTGTAAATATGACAACAGTCCTGTACACTGTCATCATCTAGTATTAACTAAAACATTAATACACATTCAAGTTGAGTAAAACTTCCTATTTTATTTGCAACCATTTCGTTTGGAGCCCCGCTTGACAGCAGACAACGAATTCTGCTAGACCAAGTTTTTCCTGGTCATATTGGCCGATGGTAGATCTGTGGTTCGCTCCCCTCCATGAACCTTGGAATGCCTAACCAGGTGACAACGCTGGGCAAAGAACTTCCCACATAGATCGCAAGTGTGCACATTTTCCCCCGTGTGAAGCCGGGAATGCTTGACAAAGTAGCCCTTGTCTGCGAATGACTTGCCACAATATGAGCAAGTCCAAGGCCGCTCCCCACTGTGGATCCGCTCGTGCTTCAGCAAGGACCCCTTCTGTGCAAAGGCCTTCTCGCAGACTCCGCAGACAAAGGGCCGCTCTCCTGTATGTATCCGCATGTGGTTGACAAGTGTACCTCTATCCGCAAAAGATCGTCGGCAAATGTCACATGCGTAGGGCTTTTCACCAGTGTGAACTCGCAGGTGCCCATCAAGAGTGACCCTTCTCAGAGAAGCACCGGCCGCAGAAGTGGCACACGTGAGGCTTGGCCCCCGTGTGTACTTTCGAGTGTCTTGACAGATGCGAGCGATCCAAGAACGTCTTCCCGCATGCCTCACAGGCATGGGGGCGCTCACCAGTGTGCCGGCGCGAATGGACAACCAGGTCACTTTTACGGCCAAACTTCTTGTCGCAGGTGCTGCATCCCCAGGGTCGGTCCCCCGCATGGGTCCGCAAGTGACCAGTCAGGTGCTGCTTCTGGCTGAAGCAACGGTTGCATATGGGGCAGGTGTAGGGGCGAAGTCCTGCATGCAGCTTGGTGTGCTTCACCGCCGTCGAGCGGTCCGAGAAGGATTTACTGCACACAGGACAAGAGAAGGGACGCTCCCCCGTGTGTGTGCGGCTGTGACGAGCAAGGAACTCTCGTTGAGCAAATGCCTTCCCACAGATCTGTGTCAATATATAATTTGTTAGGCATCACAGAAACTAGAGGACAATCGCACATCACAGGTCAAAGACAATCTGTACACAGAGTCAAAATAGTAATCAAGCAAATGCAATCGGCCTCAACTTGGGAAATTGTTCACACCATGTATCACTACTCGCTCGGGTTATATGCATACATAGAAATTACACAATGTGTTAGGGATGAGGATGGTTGAATTTAGAGGAAATGTAGCTGCATTTCTCTAGAGGGAGAGTAGAAAATCATTTAAGGAAAACCACCCTCAATACATCTGACAGGGATTTGAACTCTTATCTCCTTGTCATAGACAGTCCAGTCTATTGCGAGAGTGTCGCCTTAGACTGTTCAAACACCAAATCGGGTTTTTGCACCATTTGCTGCCTTGATTTGAAAAGCGTGCAATATTTCCTTATAAATTACCTTTGCGTCAGAGATATTTTGGTTGGTAGGCCACTCAATAAGCTTAGGCACCATTATGGTGACAAAACACTTTTAAATATAAAACTGTGTCTCTCACCTGACAAAGATGTGGACGTTCACCTGTGTGGCTGCGAAGGTGCTTCACAAGACCTGCACGCTCAGTGAACGCACTGCCACAGACAGTGCACACATGACTCTTGTCCCCAGTGTGACTTCGGATGTGCCTAAGCAGGTGCGACTTCTCCACAAAAGTCTTCTGACAGTGGACACACCCATATGGGCGTTCTCCCGTGTGACGTCGGACATGTATCGCCAAGTCTCCCTTGCGTGCAAAGCTCTTGGTGCAGGTCTCACACTTGTGAGGTTTAATACCCGAGTGGAGTTTAATGTGTGAGTTGAGATGGTTCTTGTTGGAGAATATCTTGCTACAAACAGGACACGCAGAGTCTGCATCGTCGGCGAACGTTGTCAACTTGTACTTCTCTAGCTCTTTCTGGAATATCATGTTGAGTTGGGTCATGGCAGTTTTGGTCTTGTTCTCCATGATATTGCACTTCTTTGTCCTTCTCTTGACCGCAATCGTGTCGACATATCTCACAATGGGGAGTTCTCGTTTGGGGTTGGTTTTGGACCTGGTCCTGATGGTGCATTTATCAAGAGTTAATTTGGTGTGTTCTTTTGAAGCTGCATTTTCTGTTAATCTGAAACATAAAAAACACAAATTAAAGGTGAACAATTTTCACCGATGAAGGATTCCTTTGGTTATATGAGAGCCTGTATAGCAATTTCAGGGCAGTGAGGCAGAGCTAAGGAGGCTGGAATATCATACATTCAGGAGTAGAACAGATGTTGGACAGTTTTGGTTTATTAATAGGAATGTTGAGGGGAGGAGGGGCAGAGTGGATTTGGGAGATGTTGGATGGAGGAGCTGATGGAGATGTTAGATCGATGGAGGAGCTGAGGGAGAGGTTAGATCGATGGAGGAGTTGAGGGTGCTGAGTAAATATAGGACCTCATCAGCAAGTTTAGACTCATCTAGAAATGACCACTTTTTGTCTTATTCTAATAAATAACTGTTGGGACTATATTTTAATAGCTGTTCAAATATATTATGAAATATGTTCCTCTTTAACTACCAGTAGGTAAGTTAATCCCTGAATTTTGCAAATTCCTAGAGTATTCGATAAAATGTTCAACTTTTCTCTAATCCATAAAACTGTCCATCAGGCCAAAAAAAGAATCAATGGAGATAACGGATTCCAATAAAAATGAAGAAGAGAAAGATAAATGAGTATGATAGTGAGAGGAAAATGAGAAAGGATGAACATCAAATTAGAAAGAGAAGAGATTGAACAGTTGGAAAGATTTAGATATCTACAAAGCATTATCAATGAAGTAATGCACTCAGGGCTGCCCCAAGGAGCGAGCGATTGTCCGGGGCGCCAGGCTTTCAAAAAAAAAAGAATGATATATTTTTTTAAATAAATCCATA
The DNA here is from genome assembly GCA_902151455.1 of Timema bartmani. Taxonomy (NCBI): domain Eukaryota; kingdom Metazoa; phylum Arthropoda; class Insecta; order Phasmatodea; family Timematidae; genus Timema; species Timema bartmani. The sequence continues at coordinate 43,477 of CABFWB010005076.1, forward strand.
CAATGCTCAGATATAGTTGATATTGTAGGTACTAATTTTCTTTGTAGTTTATTATAAATTGTGTCCCTGTTAGAACTAGTGATGTATTATCTTGGTGTTATAGTCCTGCGCTGCATACCCAAAAATATGGAACAAACTTTTAACTTGAAAAACGTTATTTGTTCATTTTCCAACAAAATTGTGTGTCAATGAATTATTCTTCCAAGTGATCTTATCTGTCAGTCTTACAGATTCATAGAAATGCCACTTGTAAACAGTAAAGCATAGCTAGGAAGGTAGGGCCTACAAACATTCCCCCCTTCCTCCTTTTCCTACTCATCAAGGACTAAACACCAGCCAATGAACTGTGGTTTTTACAACCTAGGGACTGTTATAACTAATAAGCAAGCAGCAAACTATCTATATATAGCTAGCTGTAGTATATTGTGTTGTGGTTTTAACTCTCACATGAAGAATTTCTTTTTTAAGTCTATAATTTACTGTGCCATACGTTATTGACTATTTAGTGAATGTGAATTTTATAACAGTGTTAATTAAATAATCCCACAAAACAGGATTAGGATCACACACTTTTTATAAGCTTTAGTAGAAAGGTAGAAACATTCTCTTATATTAGTTTACTTTCAGCAAAAGATAAATGTTCATGCATGACTTAGCAATATACCAATATCGTAACGATAGAGCATTAATGGAAGAAAGTAAGGCCTACCCCCTTTGTTGGACCAAAAATATATTAGTCGAGGTTCATGCATTAAAATGAAAATGTTGTTGATAGAATTTTCTAAGACAGCCATTAGTGATCTTGCCTAAGCACAGTTGGGGACAAAAGTGTCTTTTTTTTAAAGGCAGAATGAGTGTGAAATACTCATGTGTTAAATATTCGTTGCTTGCAGTAATAATGTGCACTGGCACCCAATTTTACACATACATTTTTTATCAACTGACTTTATTAAAATATATGTATTTATCTACATTTTAAATGATATTATATTAGTTTATTTAATAAATCCGGGACAAAAGTATCTTGGGAACGATTCTTAAACCAAATAGCAGTGGTGGCTCGTGACTTTTTTTCTTGGGAGGGCACACAATTGAAATAAAAAATGATAAAAATATCATGAGCTTAGTCGAATTTCTTCATTTCCTTCTCAGCTTCCTATTTATATAGGTCTGCGGCAGCCAGTGTATTTAGTAGAGCATTTCGGGGTTAATAAATTAATGGTGGGGTTAGAGAACTCAGCCGATCAAATAATTATAAATTTATGGAGTATAAGTTGAAGTTTTATTTGAAATAAACATTTTAGACATTTTGCACCACAGGTTACTTAATGTAAAGAAAAACAAAATACTGAGTACATGAATATGGATAAATAGTTATTGTAATGGTCATTTAGCCACATGGTCTCCATTTCCTCCCAACCCATTTCTAAACCCGCTTTGACCAACACGAAAAGAACTTCTGAATATAGGTCTTATCTGTTCGCGGGCTAACCGGCAAGTGTCGCCCAGCACGTCCTCTTAACTCACGTGCTGACCAGGAAGTGTCTCCCAGCACATCCTCTTAACTCGCGTGCTGACCAGGAAGTGTCTCCCAGCACATCCTCTTAACTCACGTGCTGACCGGGAAGTGTGTTGCGTCTGACGCTTCCCTTCCACATAGGCTCAAACACAGACGCTAAATCGGATGTGCTGATTGACTAGCTGTTCGCGCCAAACCTCCCCTTTCCACTGCGAGGCCACATGTGCAAGCCACTGGTGCATCTCACAGCTTCCGGTTACAGATAAGATTAAATAGCACGATGCTTGAAAGTAAAAGTAATAAATTTATATGAAGCTAAAATTCCAACAAAGACTTTACGAAAATGAAAAACTACTAGATTTAAAAGTTAAAGGCCGAAAAAGGAAGTTAATGAATTGAAATTTAAAACATATATTGCTTACAACTTTGGTTAAAATTTAAACAACTTATAATTAATATTAAACCCCACACTTTCTCAATTAAACATTTGATCGTAACATAGAGATTAAATAAAGCCTAGACGAATGGAAAACCATAATGTATTATAAATTTACTACTTTCAGTATGATCATATTAACATGTAAACAATGGCAAACTAAATAAATTATATAAATGAAATGGTCTAGAGCTAAGGGCCTAAAACCCCAACCACTTTACAATCAATTCAACTGTTATTTATATTTTATAATGGAAGACCAACCTCGTTTCCTTGATATATGAAAATACGTCTATCACTTTATTATCTAAATTAGAAATTAAAGTAATACATTTATTAATAAAGAAAAGCAACGGGCAGGAACAGAAATTCATCCATCTTGTAAGTTAATTAGTTCCTTTCAAGTTTATAGGACATTAAAGTGGAAGAAGCACTTAAATCAAGGTTCGCCCAGACTAAAAATTATGCTCGAGACGGCCCTGAATGGAAATGAGATTGAGAATAGTTTTGTTTGGAGTGTGATGATGTATAGTGCAAACACATGGGCATTAAGGAAAGATGATGAGAAAAGGATAGAAGTGATTGAGATGTAGATGTGGAGGAGAGTGGTAGGAGTAAGCTAGCAGGAAAGAATTGGAAACAAAGAAGAGCTGAGAAGAATTTGAGAAAAGAGAGGAAAGCAAGATGAATTGGCTCGGACATTAAAATAGGTGAGAAAGGAATGCCTGCTGAAGACTGCAAATGAAGAAATGATAAATGGGAAGAGAGGAAGAAGACACCAGAAGTTGTATTCCAACAAGGTTGGAGGAAGAGGAAGAAGTAGATACCAGAAGCTGGATTCAATCATGGTTGGAGGCAGAAACGAAAAGACCAGGCTCGAGAGACTTGGAGGACCTACCAGGGCTGTATCTGAATAGTCAAGTACACTTGACTTGATAAATTTACACTTTACATGCACTTTAGATCGAAGACTGCAACAGACTTTTCGAACGGCAAACTACCCTTTACACGCCCTTGAGTCTGCAGTGTTGCTTCCTACCAGTGATATTAGAAACTATTTTAGACACCATCTATCAGCAGGGAATGAAAACGAATTCAACATTTTAATATCTATTCCCGCTTATTTTCACTAGACATTTCCAACACAACAAAAAAACACTACAATAAAAGCAGTACCGGTGTAGTTAACTTTATCACAGATAAGAGATCACACATCACAGATCACATTACTCTAGCAGACGAGAAATTAAACAGTTGCCAGTCAATCTCCACATCGACGGCATGTCAATGGTAACTTGCCGTCACCCTTGGTCTTAAGGGCTTGTAAGGGGTGCATTGGAACACTTCATGACTATTCGGACGGTTCTACACTTGATCACGTTGCCAATGCAACTATCAAGTGAACGTCAAGGGTCAGGCGCGTGAAGTAGACTATTCGAATACAGCCCAGATCTATTAAGAGACAGAACTAGGCCTACACCTGATGATGATCAAATAAACATCCGTTATTAATTATTTGGTAATAATGTGCTCCATCCGTCTCATTTTATGATCTTATTCTTTGTAATGGTACAAGAGTGTGATAGTTTATTCATTTTATTACACATACAAGAGTACAGAGAATCAAATAACACCAAGATTTTAGCCTGTATATTTTTTTAACTTTTAATAAATATTACATCTAAACAAAACTCGACAAATTCTATTATCACCGTGTCTTAATAGTTATTCAAGTTATATGCATAGGCCTATATAATAATTAGTATTCTAATGGAGTAGGAATGAGTTTGGAAGCATTTTAGAAGTAATCTACCTGCATTTGCGTGGAAGGAGAGTGCAAAACCATTTAGGAAAAATCACCCTCAGTTGACCCAATCGTGATTCGAACCCTGATCTCCCTGTTATCAGCAGGCCAGTCTAACACGAGAGTGATGCCTTAAACCATTCTGCCACCGAGGCTGGTAGTATAATAATAATAGATTTAAACTTTAACTTATTATTTCCATGACATCTTCAATGCTGGTCTATATTTCTCAGATATTTTATATTATTTTATTTTGTTTAGTTGTGATGTATGGTCATTGCAGATTGTTTTATGCTACTTCGTAGAGATGATGGATTTAGTTTACATAAGTCCAAGGCGTGCGACATGTTTTAGTAAAGAGTCATTAACTAAAGCAACTTTTTCGATAAAGTACATATAGGCCTAGCTCAGTGATATGTTTAATTACTATGCTTCATGTGGATGTGCCTAAGTTTAAAAAAATATATTTCTTCATATTATTTGACTACTTATTTTTGTTGTAAAAATGTATGTCAAATATCAATATTTTAAATATAAAAAAAGCCAAAAATGGGACAGATGATGGGTCCCATCCCCAATTCTTCATTTAAAGGTGTTACCAATAGGGATTGATTCAGCATTCACCCAATTAAACATGCTTCTTTTATATTCTCGATTCCAAAGTTTTGTTACTCTATTAAGAACTTAAGCATGGCTTGCCTGATTTTTAATGTATTTCTGCCTCTTCTGCGCTGAACCCCTTTAACACCTACCGCAGCGTCCGTCACTACTTGATCCACCTCTTCAATCTTTGGAGTTATTTCAGGTTTGTCCGGAGATAGATAAGAACCGGAACCTTCATTGGAAATACTCCTCCCTTCACACAATGTTGTAAACTTGATAACATTATGGTTAGTTTCGATGCCAATATTGTCATCACTGATCTCTACTTTAACATACTCTAACGGCATCATGTTCTCAATTTCAGAACAAGTGACATTCTTTGAAAAGAGATTGTGTTCACAGTCAATCTCTTTTTTAACCATGTTGGTAGGGCTGCAACTCGAGATGGTAGGGTTGCAACTCGAGATGTTTACTTCTATAGGTGCAGTCACTTTGAAATTTTTCTCGTTTTTACTATGGAAGCTGTGTTCTACATTTAAAGATAAAGAAGACGACGTCTTCATTCTTCAAAGTAAACAATGTAGGCGCCTATTCAAGTTCTAGAGATAAACACCACCAAAAGAGAAGCAGAACTAAGTGACAGTTCCATTTACATGAATTAAACACACTTGATTAATGATAACTAATTATATGCTTTCAACAAACAGACACCTTTGTCATTTCATTTTATATTTATAAATTAAAAGTATCTTATCACACCTAATAAATAACTTTCAAAATATATTTTTTCTAAGCAGAACGTAAATTACACAAATATTTTAATTTTTACTTAAAGAGAAAATGTTATCCAGGGCTGGTACCACTGCACATAAAAATTTCAGACAATTTACCACTATTGAATACCACAAAAATTAAATAAGGTTTAACATTTTCATATACCATCCCTAGGTCTAATGTCTAAATTATCAGCGACTGACCCTATTCTTTGGTAAACATGTTGATGCAAGGAATGAAATTGTTTAGAATACCCAAATAAATAAAGAGTAAAACCTAAATAGATTTAAAACAGAAGTTAAGAAATATATTTCGGAAAATAATATGGACCTACATGGGAACAGTACATTTATTTATATCTCATGTAAATGCACCGATCTTTTAATATTATATGTTTCTTGCTATATAAAAATATTAATTATTTACTCAAGCCAAGAAATTTTTGTCATTTTTTTGTATGATTCTTATTAGAGCTAGTATAAACTTACTATTTGATTTGGGTGGTTTATGCTTTCTTATGGTTTACCCATTGATCTCTACCATTTAACTGGATGGACATCTGTGGCTGAAATTTTCGAGCTGTCGTCTGCATACCATTGTGTAAGATAGAAGAAAACCTTCGGGTATCTCTTTTTCTCCTACACCCACACAAGACATTGTGACATTTTGACATCGTTCATTGTTTTGATTGAATATATGAGATACATCAATGTGTGATTAGTTAAATTAAATAAATTTGGTAGTAAAAGCTTTGAAGAGGATAACAAAGTTTGAAACTGATAAGTTTTTTCTTTAAATAAGTTGATGTAAACTAATATAGAAAAGCGTTGCGTAAAGATTTTTAATTATTGAATGGTTCAAATTGTATTTTGATTTCACTGCTTATGCCACCCCCTTACGGTGCCGCCTGATGCGACCGCCTCTCTGTATCATAGCACGGCACGGCCCTGGCAGGGCTTTCAACATTGATAAATTAAATAATTCAATTAATATTTAATGTACTTAAATATTGTGTTCCAAGCTTTTATCCACAGTCCACGCCCATACTAGGATGTTTGTATATCCAAAATAATAAATAATCCATAAAATTCAAAAGGGTTTGATTTTAAGGACCTTAAATACAGGATTTGGTTTATTTATTTTTATTGTTTAGTAATTATACTAATAAAGAGATGGGTCTATATTCATACATAACGTGTTTTTAATAGCGCTTACCACTTTGTATGTATGTATGTACGTATGTACTTATGTACGTATGTATGTATGTACGTATGTACGTATGTATGTATGTACGTATGTACGTATGTA